>JANHAO010025362.1:0-11369 GCA_026873985.1 Saraca asoca
AAAGTGGTCGCAAATCGGTCTCAAATAGCGACCGAATAATTTCGGTCGCTATTTTCGGTCGCTAAACTACTCTTTTTTTGTAGTGGAAATTGTAGTGCAGCTCTAGTAGTTACGTGAAGAAGCTCGCAAAAGAGACTTGTGAAAATCACCACAACCAATGATCTGGGGGCTCATAGCAAGCTGAGAGCTCTGGCCTTTAGTCTGAAGCTCAGGATCCAATAATGAAGCAAGTTCTCCAATGCCTAAAGCAGCTGGAGGAATGCCCCCAGTCTCCAAATAATCAACCTTGCTCTGAGGAAAGCTTGTCATTCTTTGTGGAGATTGAAATGCAGCCCCTTCCATAAAAACTTAAAGTGCCTGCAATCCCACTGTACGATGGAAATAGCGACCCATGTGACCACTTGGGCATGTTCAGTGTCCAGATAAATCTTTAAACAACTGACCCTTTGGTCAAATGTCGCGTCTTCCTAACCACGTTGGGAGGTATAACTCGGGCATGGTTCAGAAGCCTCTCAGCTCGCAGCGTCAATGGCTGGGAAGAATGCCAAAAGAAATTCATCAACTAGTATCAGGCACTGAAGAGGTAGCTCATGCCTCCCTGCCATCTTGCAATGATCTTTCAATGCAAGGGTGAATCACTAAATGATTACATAGCTAGGTTCAGGCACGAAGCCAACTCCATGGAAAATCCTTCAGAAGAAAGCATCTTAACAGCAATCTCAGGGGGACTTCATAAGGACAAGAAGCTGTACAAAAGCCTTTACAAGTCCCTAGCTCAAGATCTTGCTAAATTCTATGAGTGAGCTACCAAGCAAATAAGATGGGAAGAAACCTTGAAAATAGAGGAGCCTAAGCAAAGAGCAGATGCCTATGGCTCCACCCCGAATAAAAAGAGTAGTGATGAAAGTTGCAATCGCGATCCCAATCCTCAACTCGTGAAGAAGGCAAAGCCTCAGCGACCTTAGCCTAAAGGTCACTTTGAAAGCTATAACATCTTATAAGATACGTAGGATAGGATTTTTACCATGAAAAGGCATAACGAAGACTTTGGAAGGCCAAGCCCACAAAGGCTTCCTCCAAGTCCAGAGATCCGAACAGATTTTGTGCTTATCATAACGAGGTCAGACACACCACCTCGGCATGCTGGGCATTGAGAGATGCCATAGAAGACCTCATCAAAAGAGGTAGGTTACAGGATTATGTGGTGAGGTCGCCAGAACAATAAGCTTAGCAGACTCAGTGAATTGCTAATTGAGAGTCAGAACCTTCCATTGGAACCATATTTTGATCCTGTAATGTTTTCCTAAGATCAATGACAATCTTGAAATCTTTGCATAGATTATCTAGTGGAGCGCTACATGAAAAAAGAGCTACTCTATGTTGATTCAATATTACTCCTGGCCAATTGGCTAAAACTTGAAAACGTTACTAAACTCGCAATGAGCTTTCATCTCGCCATCATACGGATATATCCGGGGTGAGACGGCACAAAGCCTACCCCATCAATACATCCAAAGTGAGCCACCTCCCATAAACTGGGAGTAAAAAAGTATAATCCCTAGCCTGAGCAACAAAATTGCTGGCAAAGACAAGTTCCATAACCAACCATTGAGTAACAAGATTATTGTGCGACTAAGCAACAAGATTGCTGTCTCATTGAGCAACAAGATTATTATGGGACTAAGCAACAAGATTACTATCTTGCTGAGCAATAAGATTATTATGGGACTAAGCAATGAGATTGCTATCTCATTAAGCAACAAGATTGCAACAAGACTAAGCAACGAGATTGCTATCCCACTAAGCAAAGAGATTGTTGTGGTACGGATTCGACTAATATGTGATCTCATCCAACAAAGAGCTATCATCTCACTGAGGTGCGGAGACACTACAAAATGCTTGAAAAGCTTACACAGGTGCAAAAGATGCTACAAACTCATTATAGCTCTCATGCGAAGAAGTACTAGCAGCTTGCTAGCGAGATCCTTCCAGGTACAGCTTGCATGTGACCTAGCTGAATTTTACTTGTCATTGATCAAGGCAACCGTATGCTAAAGTTCACGTAAAAAGTTGTGGCCAATTGGCCATGCAAGCATTTCATTAATTTACAGTAGTATACATAATCATCAGAAGTAGATGAAAGCATCCAATACAACAAAGCAAGAGCTTTGACTAAACAGTGAAAATTATAACTCCCAATCCACGAAGCAAACTAAGAGTTGGGGGCTTATGTTATGGGTGAAAATTGGTCTCGCAGGAGTAGGCTGAAGGCTCAGTGGAAGTTAAGTTTAGAGGACATCCAGCTCGCAGAGGATAGGAGTGCAAGGTCTCAGCTTATATGTTTGGCAAATTGCTTCGCTAAGTCCCAGCTCGCATGAAATTCAAGCTCGCCTCACCAGCCTTAAGCCTGGCCTAGCTATTCAAATTCGAAGAGCAGTAGTGGTCCCACATCAAGGATCTTAGTTCGTGAGACAAAGCATCTCCTAAGACCAAAAGCTCTATAAGGTGGAGTTCCAAATAGGCTTATGTCAAGCCTGTATTCTAGTTAACAAGAGGGGCCCATTCTGTAAAAAGTAGCCTGCAGTAGCCGATTTGCAGTAGTCTAGAGAGTCTTGTTCATTTATTTTATGTAACACAATTGTAACTTATAATTATTACATATAACCTTTCTTCCTTTATAAATAGGAAAATTACTGTTAGAAGAGGGAGAGAGGCTAATACGGCTTAGCAAAAGCTCTGTAATTTTTCCTTCAAAATAATAAAATTATGCCATAGATGTAGGGTTTGGTGCCACCTGGATTTAGCCGAACCACGTTAAAAACATTGCCTGTCATTGACCTTCTTCCTCTCCACTGTCTTTTTTTCTCACTCGATCTACCAGAAAATAGTTCAGGGTTCAAGAATCGATCATGATTGATTAGAGTTTGGCTCAGACCTAAATTCTATCATCAACATTTTCCATGTCTTTCTACTATTTTTTGTGTTTTCTAGAGTTCATGAGTTAAATTGTTTCTTTTTATACTATCCCTACGATCATGTTTGTAAAGATTGAACTATATTGTCTCTTGCAATTCGAATCAATCATTAAACTAAATTCTCAATAGTCAAATCGAACTGTTAACCCTATTTTTCAATTTCAATCATAATTTTGATCACATGCATACCTCAAATTTCCTAAAGGTTTTCAAAATTTGGCAAATAGACTCTCATTTTAAATTGAATTTCCTCAATTTAAATTGAATCCTTCTTATTTAATTCCTATGATTCTAATCACGATCCTGCTTAAATTTCAAGCCCCGTCCTTCTTATCTAATTCTTGTGATTCTAATCATGATTTTGCCTAAATTTCAAGCCTAATCGTACTCATGATTCTGATTGCACTCTAAAAATTTTCACCTTTGTAAAGGAATTTGCTTCTCCTTCCTAGATAAATCTCAACCTTTCGATTTAGTCTTGTGCACATTCTAGTTAGTTAAATGAAGCAAGTAAGAATCCTACATGAGTAATTCATAAACTAATATCAATAAATTCAATAATTATCTATAATCAATTGTATAATAATGTAACAAGGAATGTAATACCTATGATTGAGATTGAATGTGATAATGTAATGAAAGATGTATGATTGAGATTGTGATTAAAATGCACATTTGTGATATGATTGTTATGAGAATGATGCTATTGAATGCTTATAAGTTCTTATGAAACTTGAGATGTGATTAATGAGAAGAGATGGCAAAAAATGAACTGGATCCTGGATCTGCACTTTCTGATATAATGAGTAGGATAAGATTGGCTTGGAGGGACAAGGTTGGGATTGTGTGGGATAAAGCTGGGCCGGAATAATAAGGAGATTTATGATTACTTTTATGTATTTTGCTTTTACCTGTATTATTATTTTATGGAAATTTTGAAATGTGATATAATGAGATTGAATAATGTAATGATTAAGGATGGTGGCTTAAGGTCATGAGAACCCTGATTCGGTATAATGTGCTATGGATATTGTGATGTAACACCATTTAATTATCTTACTGAGCCCCAAACTCATTCTTCTGTGGATTAGCTTTTAGAATCTCAAGACAATGTAGTTAATCCTCCTTCAGGGAAGTAAGCATGAACAATAATCTAATAGAAATCACGTATAACACTTTTCCACCACTATTACGAGTCTATTAGGATATATTAAATTAGAATCCATTATATTGTTCTTCTGAATTTAATGGGTTGTGAAGTACTGCATGAGGTGGAGATCATACCCATAAACCCACCAAATATCCTTCTTATGATGGCTTTAGCATGGTTTAACCCCTAAAGGTCTACCATCAGACTATGCATTTTGCTAACTTACTTTTTTTTAAAAAAAAAATCTAAATAATGTGGCCACAGGGCTTAGCTATATTAATTTATGTTTTTAGATTCATGGTAAATCATAGGTGTTAATGGTGAAATCTAGTTTTGCCAATTTCTAGCCAATTGAAACCAATTCTTGAACCCCAAACTACTTTCAGGTTAAGGAAATAAGAAGTGAAGAGGACGATAGAGATAGTGAAGAGGAAGAACAGCAATGGCATGCAATGTTTTTAGTGTGGTTCAGCTAAAACCAGAATGTATTGGTCCTTATATCCACGGTAGCTTTTAGCAATCTAAAGGAAATTTTACAGAGTTTCAGTATATCAATTTCAGCTCGTTTTACAAGGATCCTCCCCCTTCTATTTATAGAAGGTGGGAGGTTATAATTGTAATTTTACATGTTGTAAATAAGTTGCATCAAACATTAAATGTACAGGATAATTTAATCTCCTGCAAATTGGCTTCTGTAGGTGGCTTTTGTGATTGGGCCCCTCTTATTTGTTAGGGCTAAGAGTTGATGTAAGCTTGTATGGTGCTTTATCTCACTGAGCCTTTAGCTGGGCAATGTGCCTATCCTCGTGAGCTGAAATGCTTGGCTCAGGGTTGCTGCTAGCCTTCGTTTAGCAATAACGACCTCACTTTTGGCAAGGTGAGCTCTAGTGGGATAGTTCATTTCTTGACAAGCTGTTTCTCTAGCTTTTAGCTTCATTTGCATCCTAACCTCACAATTATCGAGGTGGTGCAACCTTAGCGAGCTGAACTTCTTTCACTGGTTCTCAACTTCTACCAAGCTTCTGCCTATCTGCTTTGCGAGACTGGATTCCACTCATAACATAAGCCCCCTAACTCTTAGTTTGCTTCATAGACTGGGAGTTGTAATTTTGCTAAGCAGTCAAAGTCTTTGCTATGCTGCGCTATCATTTCAAACTTCAATTCTTTCACTTCATTTGCTTTAGGTCATACTTCTTACTATGCATAATCTATGGCTATTGGCATGGCAGCCTTATTCTCTTTAGATCATTTGATCTAGAACAGCCAATTATGCTTTGGGCCCTTTACTGAACCTGGACTAGTTTATAAGCCTGAGAAGTTCTTCTTGGTTCTTCATGGAATGGCCTAATGGAAGCTTTAGTTAAGCCTCCTATGTTTATGATAATTCGACTTCTAGTGAAGCATTTTGAGGCATGTATGGCTTGCTGCAGGAGATTAGGAGGCATGAATGGCCTGCTGCACATAACTTCCCTGCATAACTCTTCTAGTTAGTTACTGGGGAGTCTTGTGCAGATCTTGGATTATCTATTCATGGTTCTACAGTGAGATTCAGCCCTGCCAGCCAGACTCATGCGCACTTTTTGAGTTACTTTGGGGACGAGTTAGGAAAAGAGTTACTGGCTGAAAAGGGCTATAAGAAGAAGAAGATTGAGGAGCAGTCGTGCTCGTCGATCTTCTAGTTAGTTGGAGTTCGTCTCTTGGGGGCTGGCTTTCTTTTTCCTTGTGAAAGTAATAGCTGTAGGCTTTATGCTTTTATTCTTGTATTTCCCATCTTCTAATGTAATCTTACCTTGTTGAATGAGGCCTTTAATGAATGAGTTTTCTTTGTAACTCTTAAATGCTGCTTTGTATATTATGGATGATAATGCATTTTCTTGTAAAGTATAGTTGAATAAGACATTCAAATGACCAATATGCCACATTCAGTTAGTAAATCTTGGCATCTGAATGCCCTTATAGTTAATAAGTAATATTCAGGTAAGTCACATACGAGCTGTGCCTAGAAAAAGGGATCGCATGTGAGTTACGATCATTTAGGCACATGAGAGTTGCATTTTACTACTTGTGCTATAGCAACCCTGTTGCTTAGTGGGCAAGTAATCAATTTGATTTTGACATCCTCGTGCCTTAGTGAGCTTATAGCTCTTTGCCAAGTTTTGAGTGTTTAATAGTGCCTCTGCACCTCAGCGAGCTCATGACTCTTTGCTAGATTATGAGTGTTTAATAATGCCTCTGCACCTCAGCGAGCCCATGGCCATTTGTTGGATTCTGAGTGTTTAATAGTGCTTCTGCACCTAAGCGAGCCTATAGTTCTTTGCTGGATTCTAAGTGTTTAATAGTGCATCTACACCTCTACTGGATTCTCAATGTTTAATAGTGCCTCCGCACCTCAGTGAGCCTATGACTCTTCGCTAGATTCTGAGTATTTAATAGTGCTTCTACACCTCAACAAACCTATAGCTCTTTACTGGATCTAAGTGTTTAATAGTGCCTCTACAATTCAATGAGCTCATGGCTCTTTGTTGGGCCTCTGCACCTTAGTGAGCCCATGGCTCTTTGCTAGATTTTGAGTGTTTAATAGTACCTCCGTACCTCAGCTAACTAGTTGGAAATAATATCAATTAATATAGAATAGCTTTCTTTTTGTGCGCTGTTTTGCTGGGGGTACTCAGATAAAATCTCAATACTTATATTAACTTTAGTATAACATTACAAGATCAAAATATGGTTCTAATGAAGGACTCCTGCTCTCGATCATTGATTCGCTGAGAATGTTGAGTTTGCTATTCTGACGACTTCACCACATAATCCTATAATCAACCCCTCTTGATGAGATCTTCTATGGCATCCTCAGGGCCCCACATTCTGAGGTGTTGTGCCCATTCTTATTATGATAGGCATAGAACTTATCTTTATTGCTCTTGAATTTGCTAGGAGTCTAGAGAGGCTTGGGCTTTCCAAAGTCTTCCCTGCCTTGTTCTGTGGCAAAGATCCTATCTTAGATGTCAAACAAGATTCTATAGCTTTCGTGGAGGCCTCAATGCGGGGGTGTCGCACCTTTGGCCCTCCTTGCGAGCTGGTCAGTAGAGTCATTATTCTAATTCTCTTCACTCCTCTTTTTGCTCTGTAGAGCACTGGCCATCTCACTCTTATGCTTAAGTTTCTCCATGCTAAAGGTTTCTTCCCATCAGATCTGCTTAGTGGCTCACTCGTAGAATTCAGCGAGGTCTCACACTGGGGACTTGTACAAGCTTCTATACAACTTTTCATCTTTGCAGAGTCCAGTGGAGACCGCTGTCAGGATGTTCTCCTCTGAGGGATTTTCTACAGAATTGGCCTTTTGCCTAAATCTGGCTATGTAATTTTTTAGTGATTCATTCCTTCATTCAAAGATCATGGCAAGGTGGCAAGGGGGTGCAAGTTACCTCTTCAATGCCTGGTACTAGTTAATGAATTTCCTTTAACATTCTTCCTAACTATTGACGCTATGAGTTAGGAGGCTTCTGAACCATGCTCGAGGTATACCTCCTAACGTGACTGGCAAGACGTGATATGTGACTAGAGGATCAGTAGTTTAAAGATCCATCTGGACATTGAATACATCCAGATGGTCATGGGGATCGTTGTTCCTATCATACAATGGTATAGCGGGGACCTTGAGCTTTTGTGGAAGGGGTTGCATTTCAATCTCCATAGAGAATGGCGAGCTCTCCTCATGGCGAGATTGATTGCTTTAAGATTGGGGGCATTCCTCTAGTTGTTTCAGCCTTTGAAGAACTTCCTTCATTATTGGGTCTTGCATTTCAGATCACGGGCTTTAGCTCTCAGCTTGTTGCGAGCCCCCAGATTGCTGACTATTGCGATCCTTGTGAGTCTCCTTCTAGGCTTCTTCACGTAGCTACTGGAGCTGTGCCATGATCCTCTTGCTTTTGTGCGCCCTTGACTTGTGCTTGTGTCAACACTTTAACAGCTTCAGTCAACTTTCTTACCATGTTTTCAAGCACTAGTAATGGTTGATGAGGCATTTGCGCCTCTTTGGTTTTAAGGGCAATGGTAGATAGAGGATGAGTTTCGACAATGGGAACATCTACTGGCTAATCAACTGGAGTGTTTGAACTCCTGGAGATTCTTCCTCTTAACATTGTAACTATATAGAGAAGAAATCAAGAAATCTGAAAGTAGATGGGCCCTTCCTCTAGCGCCAAACTGTTGATGATGAAATCTGATTCTACC
This sequence comes from Saraca asoca, assembly GCA_026873985.1. Classification (NCBI taxonomy): domain Eukaryota; kingdom Viridiplantae; phylum Streptophyta; class Magnoliopsida; order Fabales; family Fabaceae; genus Saraca; species Saraca asoca. The sequence goes on from JANHAO010025362.1 coordinate 8,359, forward strand.
AAATTCCAGCCAATCGAAACCAATTCTTGAACCCCAAACTGCTTTCAGGTTAAGGAAATGAGAAGTGAAGAGGATGATGGAGATGGTGAAGAGGAAGAACAACAATGGCATGCAATGTTTTTAATGTGGTTCAGCTAAAACCAGGTGGTACTAGTCCCTACGTCTATGGTAGCTTTTATTAATCTAAAGGAAATTTTATAGAATTTCAATATATCAGTTTCAGCTCGTTCTACAAGGATCCTCTCCCTTCTATTTATAGAAGGTGGGAGGTTACAATTGTAATTTTACATGTTATAAATAAGTTACATCAAACATTAAATATACAAGATAATTTAATCTCCTGCAAATCAGTTTCTGTAGGTGGCTTTTTATGGGTGGGCCCCTCTTGTCTGCTAGGGCTAAGAGTTAACGTAAGCTTGTCTGGTGCTCTATCTCACTGAGCCTTCTCTATCTCGTTGAGCCTTTGGCTAGGCAATGTGCCTATCCTCATGAGCTGAGATGCTTGGCTCGGGGTCACTGCTAGCCTTCATTCAGCGAGACTGACCTTACTCTTAGCGAGGTGAGCTCTAGCGGGATAGTTCATTTCTTGACAAGCTATTTCTCTAACGTTTGGCTTCGTTTACATCTCGACCTCGTGATTAGCGAGGTGGTGCAACCTTAGTGAGCTGAACTTCTTTCATTGGTTCTCAGCTTCCACTTGGCTTCTGGCTATCTACTTTGCGAGACTGGATTCCACCCATAACAATAGGTTAATCTAACTTTTTGTTATTTTGCCCTTATAGGAATATAGGGTGGCATGGAAATGGCTTTTGAATAGAAAGTTTTGAAGTAGTTAAAAACTTGCATGTAACTTAAGAATAAATGTTTAACCCAACATGCACCTATTGGACAATGTCGTCGTATATTATGAAATATGTTCATATTCTAAATTGTGTCACTTTTATATTATAAGTCTTCAGTAACTCAAAAGCAACAAATTGAAAGTTAGTAGATATAGCTAGTGATAGTGAAATAAGTATAAATAATAACAGGTAATGGAAATGGAGTAAGGTCGGTGATTATTAATAAAGGATTGATATTCTCATTGGTTATAACTAGAAAATTAGATCGTGATAGAAACCTATCACCTAAACAAGAGTTTTCACCAAGCTAGTACCAGCCAAAAAAACAACCCCAAACCATAACTTAGTAAACACATACTACTCACACAAATATTTTAAAAATATAGATAAACAGTTATATTTATGATTTGGCAAAACTACAATGAAAAATCAAATGTTTCAATTAGCCCAAAACAAATCCCAAACTAGGAAAAAGAAAAGAAACAACCCAAGCCACATATATCAATAAACACTAACCCCAGACAACCGTCATCAATTACTTTGTAGAATTAAAATGATAAATAAACAAGCTCATATTCTAGCAGAACCAGAATTTGCTAATGATGATGGCTAACTTAATTCATCAATCCAAACTATGATCCCGAACCCAGATCCACAATAAAAGCAAAAAACAAAACGTGCTTAACCCATCTGAGAAAAATTATAGAATAATGACTTTTAATATTAATAAACAAACAATTAAATTGCTCTAACAACTAGGTCTGGATTTAACTTTTTTAAAAAATCGAGATTTTCTTTAGGTCAAACTGCCACTTATATACCATATAGAGAATGCAGTATGGCATCATTATATTGCTTGTCTCAACTCAACTAGTGCAATTACTTAATTAATAACAAGTATTTATAAGAGATAACACAACTCATTTTACAACATAATTGGGAAGACATTTTATTTTGATCAAAATGTTTATAAGCACGATGTTGCATGGTATAAAAGTAATTTTAGGTCACAATCATTACTAAGTAATTGCTAGCTTTACCTCGAGTTTTAGTTTCAACTTTCAATGGTTTTGTTCCCTTTTTCTACGGATGTTAATTATCACTAGTAGAGGTTTGGTGATTCAAGTCAAGCCGTTTGAACAAAAACTCAACCTTTGTAAACTCTCAGGAGTATAAAAAAAACCTGAATGCAGTAGTTATTTATGAACCTTTTCATTTTTTTCTCACTTTTGCAATAAAGGAGGATCTGTCTTAGGATAAGAACTCTAGCCTTAGTTAATTTTTTTTTGCTTTTTATTTTATTTTTTATTTTTATATTAATATGTAGTTAAACTCCCATTTCAATCAAAGGAAAATTCTGTATTAATTCTCTTATTGATTATGAGACTTATTTTTATTGTCAATTTATTCCTAATTTGATTCTTTGTTTTAATGCTAATAATTGCTTTGGAAGATTAGTTAATAGGGTCCCTTAATTAATTATACGTTGTAATTTATTGCTAGCTGAATTTCTATAAGCAATTTTTTTGTTTATGGCTATTTGGTTTGAGTAGCAATAGGGTTTGGATTTGCTATTGGGGTAAATCAATATTCTTAGAGAAGTGGAGGTAATTAATTGGTTTGCCATTGAGGTAAATTGATTAGTTAGTCTTGGTGTTTTCAGATCTTAATTCTAATGCACTACAAGAATTTCAGGAAATTCCAACGGAATAAATCCATTAGTATTCCACCAAAATCCATTGGAATCAATCATTCCAACGGATTTTGGTCCATTGGAAAACCTCACATTGGAATGGCAAATTCCAACAGCACATTCCAATGGATTTTTTATTCCAACGGAAATTCTAACGGACAGATCCTGTTGGAATATCAAATTGGAAAATTTGTCCAAAGAGTTATTCCAACGGATTTTGTCTGTTGGAATCCGTTGGAACAGTAATTTTTTTTTATTTTTTAATAGTTTGAAAAATATTTCAACGGGTCAATATTCATTGGAAGTTCCATTGAAAAAAAAATTTCAATCACTTTTTTTTATATACTACCAAATTTAATAAAACAGTACATGAAACATAAAAAATCTCTATAAACAATAAGTAATATCCAATATGAAAAAATGCATATAATAAATAATATAAAAAATATGAATGTAACAATGTCAATAATAACAAG
>JANHAO010025363.1:0-11364 GCA_026873985.1 Saraca asoca
TAGCTTCAAGATATATTAATTTATCATTCCAAAACTTTGCTGGATATCCTCCCTTGTAGCAGAGAAATGATTCTTCCCATATATGCGAGTCAATGAGCGTGCACTATGGGTATGTTTTGGTTTCAGTAGATGTATTATCTTAACCATGTCTATAAGTTTTGAAGAGTATATTTATGGCTTTTAAATTGTTTATTTCAATATTAGACCATATTTCTTCTTAGTGAATAGGTTAATAAATTATGTAGGATAAGTAATGAGTTTAGATAGATTAATAAATTATAAACCTATTCAAATATTATTTCGTGTACATATCTTCAATATAAATACATATATCTGGCTCATTGTTGAGTATGGCTTTATAATATATCTTCTTTCTCCCTTTTAACATGGTATCAAAGTTGTATTATCTGCCTTGAAGCCTTGTGAGTTATATTGCTTCCAATAACGTCAACTGGGGTTGAATTGTTGTTGTACTTTTAGTATAAATTTAGTTTTGGTGAAAGAAAGGAAAAAAAAATTATTCAATTTTGGTGCTTTCATGTGATTTGAAAAATTATTTAGTGAAATTTGGTACCTCAATGTTATTTAAAGGATTGTTCAACGAATTTTGGTGCCTTCGTGTGATTTGGAGTATTGTTTGATGAAATTTAATGTTTTATGTGATTTGAAATGCTGTTTGGTGAATTTTGATGCCTTCATATAATTTGAAGGACTATTTAGTGAATTTCAATGTTTCATGTGATCTAGAACACTATTTGATAACTAGTAATTTCTAGTGTTTCATGTGATTTGGAATATTGTTTGGAAAATTTTGGTGCCTTCATGTGATTGAGAGGAATGTTTGATGAATTTTGGTGCCTTTATGTGATTTGAAGGACTGTGTAGTGAATTTTGGTGTCTTTGTATGATTTGAAACATTGTTTGGTATTGTTGTGGATATTCCTCGGATAGAGCAAAGAAGGTTAGCCGAAGCCCAGGGAATCGAGAATCGAGGTAGAACAGCATGGCCTAACTCGAAACAAGGTCACTGAGGGCCATGTGACAGCTCACATGATGCAAGCTCGCAGGCCATGATCAACGGAAGTAGTAGCGAGCTCGCCTCTGTATCAAGGGAAACAGCTAATATCTGACAGACATAGTCTGAGTACTCTACCAACCAAAAGAACAGCCCCCAGGTCCGACAATGATTTGTCCAACATTTATTGCTTGGTGTTTAGCATTTAATGATTAGTACATATGTAATTGTAATCTTGTATTGATAAATTACAATTTGTAACCCTCTCAACAGATATAAATGGGACAGGGTAATCACACTAAAAAAGGAAGAAAACAAAAAAACAATAAAGAAGAGAAGAACAATAGAAAAACTCTGTCAAAATATTCTCTTATGTATGTTCATATAGCAAGAATACACTAAAGAAATGAATACAATCACCATGGATGTAAGGGTCATCTATACTTTGGTCGAACCAGAATAAAATTTTCTTCTTGGCCTCTCTTCCCTTCCTCCAACTCTTCCTCTTTTTATTATACTTTTCATAACCTGATAGCAGTTTGGTTCCCAAAACTTTTGGTTGACTGATCACTAAAATCGATTGTCAACATTTTGGCATGTCTGGTGGGACCAAACTGCTCTTGCATCTCTAATTGATCTAGTGCAATGGCAAGAGAAAGGGTGACCAAGAGCTCAGGTGTTGCCGCTGACCAACCAGGCGGTCATGAAGAACGGTGACGAGACGTACCCAAAGGAGAATACCCAGTCCAAGCAAGCACCTCCTCCTCCCTCCTGGGGGCTGATGGCGTACTGGCCCTACGTTAGTGCCAAGAAGTGCTTAAAGGTATCATGAAGAGACTCATTGACGCTGTCGAGGCATTAACACAGGTGTATACCCAAAAAATCAGAGAACGAGGCAGGGCCACCCCCATTGCTGAAGTGGCCCAACAGCCATAGGTAGAGACACTGGCACAAAAGTAGTAGCCAATTGAGGGAGGAGCTTAAAAGGTCAGTTTACATCATTCCTCTAGTTCGCAACCTAGAATGGAAGGATGACGAGCTCATAAGAATAGGGGAAACCAGTGAGCTGAGAGCTCGCACTGCACTGAAGGCTTGAGGGTGGGCCACGATAACTACAAAAGCCAACGATCCGAGGCCCAAGATCAAATGATCGAAGAGCTAATGCAAAGGTTACAGAAGTTGGAAAAATCCCCCCTCAACCTAAAACCAATCAGGTCGTTAGAAGGAGAGGACCCTACTATCCAAAGAAATTAAAGCAAAATCCCTCCCCCATTACTTCAAAGTCTAGACCATCCCTCCATATGATGGAAGAGGTGACCCTTATGATCATTTGGACACTTTCAACATTCAAATGGACCTTCAAACTAGCAATTCCCTAGTTAAATGTCGGGTCTTTCCTGCTACTCTCGGGAGCATGCCACAGACGTGGTTCAATATTCTTCCAGCTCACAGCATCAATGGCCAGGAAAAATGTCAGAACAAATTTAATGACTAATATGGAGCTCTTAAGAAGCAGCTTGCACCATCTTGCCACTTGGCAATAATCTTCTAAAGAAATGACGAGTTATTGAAAGACTACATTACCAGATTTCAATGTGAGATCAGCAACATAGAAAGCCCCTCTGATGACAGCATGCTGACGACAATCTCGACAAGACTACGCAGGGATGGAAAATTATATGAGAGCATATACAAATCCCCAGTGAAGAACTTGAAAGAGTTCTACAAGCGAGCTGTGAAAGAAATCTGGTGGGAAGAAACCTCCGGTTCGAAGGGATTTGGACAGAAGAATGAAGCTAGTAGTTTGATTCCTTACAAGGATGAAAAAAGAAGTAATCATAGCAAGGGTGGAATAGACCAAGTCAACAATGTGGGTATTCAGCCCATAAAGAGAGCTTGAATAGAACGATCTGAGCCCCAAGACTGCTATGACAACTACAGCATCCTATCCGACACCTCGGAAAGAATATACATCATGGAGAAGCACAAAGAAAATTTCAGGCGACCTAGGCCAAGTATAGAGATCCAAATAGGTTCTGTGCCCATCACAACGATATCGGGCACACCACCTCTGAATGCAAATATATTAAAGATGTAATTGAGGACCTCATCTGGAGAGGCCGTCTAAAAGATTATATGGCACAATCAACAAACCAATGATCCCCATAACACATAGCACAACCTCCCCCCAATGTCGAGCAAGAACAAATAACAGTGGTTAGGACTATTTACACGATGCATGAAAGGCCGCACATCCTAGGGGCCTCACGTAGCTCACAAGAGCGATATGTGCGTAATGTGAGTTATGTCTTGTCAATGGGTAGCAAATCTAATAAACCCGTCAAGAAGGCAAAAGTGACCTCCAAATGCATCATTTTCATGGATGATGACGAACGGGGAGTCCAAGCCCCCCATAACGATGCCATAGTCATCAGGGCCAAGGTTGGCAATATCGAGGTACGTAGAATTATGCTAGATATCGATAGCTCAGTCAACGTTATCTACATGAAATATTTCATAGATGGAATTGACTCAAAATGCCCTTGAGTCTTCACTTGATCCTCTCTTCGATTTAACCGGTGACATGGTATTCCTCATGGGACAAGTCAGGTTTTCTATCACTTTAGGGGATAAGGACCATCAATCAACCGTTTTGGTAGATTTCTTAGTCGTGGATTGCCTCTCGGCTTATAATATAATCCTAGGGCAAGCAGCGATGAACGACCTCAACCTGGTCATGTCCATCAGGATGTTAACAATTCAATTCCCAACCTCGAATGGGGTAAGGTGCTTATGAGGCGAGCAACACGTAGCCCGACGATGTTACAAGGATATCGTCAAACTCAGGGAAAAAGGTAGAAGTGTGGATACAACTCCCAATGAAGAATCCCAAGCCCTGAACTCAATCGAAATCAATCATGACCTTAACCCACGTGACTGGGAAACAGATAAGGAGACTGGACCCATTAAAAAGCTTAAGGAGGCAAGAGTCAGCACGTTGGATAATCAGAGACGCCTCAAGCTCGGGAAAGGCCTGCCCTCTAATGTGAAAGACCAATTAATGGAATTCCTTAAGGCAAATTTAGATGTCTTTACTTGGAGTCACGAGGACAAGGTGGGAATTGACCTAAATATTGCGTCGCATAAACTAAATGTCAACCCTCATTATCAACCAATCAGGCAGAAAAGGAAACCTTCAACAGCAGAGTGATCCCATGCCCTGAAGGAAAAAGTGGATAAGCTATTGGTGAACAAGTTCATCCAGGAGGCTCACTACCTAGTGTGGGTAGCCAACACTGTCTTGGTTAGAAAGAAGTATGGAAAATGGAGAACATACATTGACTTCATAGATCTGAATAAAGCCTATCCAAAAAATAGCTTCCCCTTACCAAGGATCAACCAACTCGTTGACACCACAGCCAGACACTAACTCCTCAACTTCATGGACACATACTTTGGATATAACCAAATACCCATGGAGTTGCAGGATGAGGAATATACTTTGTTTATCACGGACCGAGGACTGTACTGCTATAAGATGATACCTTTCGGACTTAAAAATGCTAGGACAACCTATTAACGACTAGTCAATATGATGTTCAAAGATTAAATTGGAAAGACTATGGAAGTCTATGTAGATGATATGCTCATGAAGTCCAGATAGGTATTGGATCATGTAAGTGACCTGGATGAAATGTTCCAGATCCTATGAAAATATCAAATGAAGTTAAATTCGCTCAAATGTGCATTTGAGGTGGCCTTAGGAAAGTTTCTCAAGTTCATGGTGAATGATCGAGGAATAGAGGCAAACCCCAAGAAAATCATAGCACTCATTGACATGAGGTCGCCAAGTGGAGTCAAAGATGTTTAGAGCTTAACTGGCCAGATTGTAGCCTTTAGTAGATTCATCTTAAAAGTAATGGACAGATGCTTACCATTCTTCGAAGCCTTGAGAAAAGCAAGGCACTTTGAATGGATAGAGGAATGTGAAGCTGCCTTCATATGCTTAAAAGAATATATAGGTTGAGCCCCACTCCTATCTAAACCCAGGGAAGGCGCCATATTGATCCTATATCTCGGAGCATCTTAGCATGCCATCAACACGACCCTTGTCTGTGAGGAGAACAGAGCACAATTCCCAGCTTACTATATGAGTAAAAGGTTAGTGAATGCTAAGGAAAACTATACTCCTATGGAGAAGCTAGTTTATGGCCTTATTGTTGTGTCAAGAAAATTGTGACTTTACTTACAGGCTCATTTCATTGAAGTTCTAACCCAATATCCTCTGAAACAGACCTTCCAAAAGGTAGATGCCTTGGGTCGTTTGCTTAAGGGGGTGGTCGAGCTCACTTAATTTGACATTCACTACAAGTCAAGGCTGGTGATTAAGGGACAAGCCCTGGCTAACTTCGTAGCTAACTTCGGGTCTTCGTACGAGCATAAGGCAGGAGCAAGAATCCTATTAATCAGCACAGAAGGACACAAAATCCTCTGTGCCTTGAGACTCAAATTTTGAGCTACCAATAATGAAGCAGAATATTAGGTGCTCCTCATAGGACTTTGCCTTGAAAATGAGGTACGAGCTGAAAACCTAAAGGTCTTTAGTAACTCTCAATTAATCGTTTGTCATATAAAGGGGGAATACCAAGCAAGGGGACCAAAGATGACTATTCATCTACAAAAGGCCCAAGAATTACTCCGTAAATTTCAAAAATACAAAATAAGCCTAGTCCTTCGAGCTTAGAACGTGCAGCAAACGCATTGGCCCGATTGGCTGTGGCAAGGGACACGAAATTCTTGAGGTGCGATATCGGTGCAAGTGCTTTTGTTTCCCAGCATTTAGCAGAAAGATGTCGTAATGTCGACCACTATAGTACATAACTCGTGGATGACCCCATCTTGAAATATCTACAGCATGGCTAACTTCCAGAAGACAAGTTGGAAGCACGCCGCATACGATTTTGAACTGTTAATTATTGTATCATAGACAACGTGCTTTACCGGAGGGGCCTCTCAACCCTACTACTCTAGTACATCGACGGCCCCAATTGCGATCTTGTCCTAAAAGAAATAAATGCCAGACACTGTAGAAACCACGATGGGGAATTGTCCCTGGCTTAGAAGGCCCTTCGACAAGGTTTCTTTTGGCCAACCATAAAACAGGACACGATCGACCTTGTCAAAAGGTGCGATAAATGCCAAAGATTCACCACAATTCTCGAGCTCCCCTAACTTGCCTCTGACAAATGATCAACCCCTGGCTTTTCACGATATGGGGGATTGATTTGATAGGACCCCTTCTAGCGGGTCACGAAAATCGTAAGTATGTCGTAGTAGTGGTAGATTACTTCACTAAATAGGTAGAAGCAAAAGAATTAGCCCAAATTTCTTCCTCATAGATTGAGAAATTTGTTTAGAACAACATTATCTACAGTTCAGTATCCCCCAGCAAATAGTGTCTGATAATGGGACTCAATTCTCCAATAAGCAGTTCGTCCAATTCTGCGATAACCTTGGAATCCTGAAAAGTTTTTCATCTATAGACCACCCTCAGACCAATGGGCTACTGGAGGCAGTGAATAAAATTATTAAGCAAACCTTGAAGAAGAAGCTGGAAGCAAGAAAGGGGGCATGGGTAGACAAATTGCCAAAAGTGCTATGGGCTTATCGCACCATAACATGTAGCACCACGGGGGAAACCCCTTTCTCGATGGTCTACGAAACCAAAGTAATGGTGCCAGTGGAATTCAAGGTGACCTCACACTGGAGATCTACTTTCAACATAGAGGAAAATGACTAACTACTCACTGTGAGGCTTGACCTCATTGAAGAAAAAAAAAGACGAAGCACGTCTGAGGATCATGACCTACCAGCAAAAGGTTACACAATATTTTAAACATAAAGTATGAGCTTAAAGCTTCAAATCAGGTGATCTCATCCTACACCTCATCTAGTTAGGAAACCGTAATCCTAGAGAAGGAACTTTGGGTCCTAATTGGGAAGGACCATACGTCGTAAAAGAAAGATTAAAGACTAGAGGGTAACGCCTTGCTAATGTCAAAAAGGTAGAATTCCCCCGAACTTGGAGTGCTGAACATCTCCAACCTTACTATCAGTAGAGTGAATTTAGGCTTTGTTAATTTGTAACCATTCATGGAAGTTTTAAATTATAGAAACCCCTTTTCAATTTTGCACGCTTCTCAATATTATTTTAATAATGCCTATTGTTATTTAAGATCGTAAGACAATGACTATGTTTTGTGAAAACAGACCACCTAGCAACGTTGTGGGCTTGGACCTTGCATGCCGCCATTCAACATAACCTATGGGGACATAAGTAGGTTGCTAGTAAAAAAAAAAAAAGGAGAAGATTTATGTAGAATTGAAAGATATTATAAAGATGTTTCAGTTACAAATTAAGGAAGCGCAAGAATGAGAAGAAAAATAAAATTATCAAGGCGCTATGTTGGGAGAAGCCTCTGAGCCAAGAGGATCCTGGGCATTTGGGGGGCTCGAGAGCATTATGGGCGAATTCTCCGTGACTTGTCCTTCAGGCCTCTCTACAGTTATCTCCCCTGCAAGCGAAGTAATTTCAGCCGGCATCGCACTTTCATCGAGAAAACCATCCGCGACCTTAATGACTAGAGAAAGGACCGTCTTAGTGCTTTCAATAAAACCCTTGATGATATCTATGATTTCCCCACCAAAGAAGGAAAAGTCAGGATCTGGACAATTTAACCATAGGGTATATATGAAGCTATCGGTAGTATGAGTAAACGCAACCTCCCGGGCCCGAATGACTATAGCAGAAGTCTCCTCTTTCACTTTGGTGGCCTCCACTTCAGCCTGAGTAGCCCTCTCTTCAGTTTGCCTAGAAGCATCCTTAGCTCATTTAATTGCCTCCTCAGCCCGCTCTGCTCTCTCCACAACGTGATCTGTCCTCTCTTGGGCAGCATCAAGCCGCTTTTGAAAACTCTCGACCCCCTGAGTTAGATAAAGTATGTCCTCTCTACTCTTTTGAAGTTTGTCATGGGCCTCACTCAGCTTTGAAGCAAGGTCAGCTATCTCATGAGTAAAGGACTTTTCAGCCCTTTTCATTACGGCATTAGCTCCTTGTAGTTAGATTTTAGCATTCTCCAACTTTCTTTTCAGCTCTGTCACCTCATTGGTAGCTGCAACAAGGTTGGCCTCAAGCTAATGCTTTTCCCCTTCCCAACTTAAACACTCGTCCCTCTGCTTTATAGCCTCCAAGGCCCCCTGGAAAAAATGATAAGAGGTCAGAACACAAGCAAAACTAGAAAGAACAAAAAAAAAAAAAAGATGCTAACCAGTAAGCAATGGCTAGCCAAGAGCTCCATCAGAATGCTGCCCTGAATCCCGCTGTCTTCCAAAGACGCAACGTTAGCCCTCAGAATTTGGTCGACGTTATCATGAATGATATTATAAAGGGCCAGGGACTTGGCCCCCAAAGCTTCGGTTGGATGCTTCAGAATGCCCACAAGCTGTGCTGGCAAACTAGTGGCAAGCTCCTTCCCTTTATCAACGTATTACCTTTTTTAGGAAGGTCTAGTGGAAGTCTCATCTCTACATCACAGAGACCTCATCACCTCTCTCTCAACCTCAGTCAATCCATGTTGTGGAAGAGGAGCCAGGGGAAGCAAAGTCTCCTTCGTTATCAACAGACTGAAAGGGGGCTAGACTAAGTTAGAGTAGCAGCAGTCTCGAAGGAAGAGGGCAGGCCGGCCTGAATGGGCTTTGAAGCGTACGTGAAGGAGGTAGGACGGTTCGTGCGAGCGAAAGTGGAAGGAGTGACCCATCTAGGCCTCAAAGAAGGCTCGATAAGGTTAACTAGCCCCATGATAGCCTGTTCATTGAAATTAGGCGAGGAAATTTTTCTCTATCCACGAACCTCGATGTCACGTAAACTGTCAATAAGCTCGGTACCAAGACTGGGAGAAAACCCGTAAGATTGCAAAAGCTCCTCATTGAATTTTAAAGTGTTGGGAAATCATCAGAAACCAAAAGTTGGTCTAAAATCTCGATCTTCGTCATGCTCAGCTCTAGTCTCTCCTTTCGAACTCCATCTACATGAAGCATAGCAAAATGTTAGGCTCAAATTAAAATAAAGCAATGAAGAGTTAGTATCCTCTCTAGCTTGCTCACTCGGATTCCATATAAATGAAAGGTTTTGAAGGCGACATAGGGATAGGCAGGACACATAAAACTAACAGGTCTTATAAGGACCCGTATTAGATTTCCCTCGAGTGTCTCCTTGAGGTAGCGCTTTCTTATATTTCGAGGGATGAGGTGAAAGGTAGTAATAACCCTCTTACCTCCCGATGCCCTTAATACTGTAAAGAAAGGTAGTAATAACCCTCTTGCCTCCCAGCGCCCTTAATACCATAAAGAAAGCAAAGAACCCTTACGTTAGGGGGACGGAGGCTGTTTTGAAAATGGATTAACATAAGAGAGGTTAATGAGGAATACGCGTTAGGGGTCAACTAGGCAGGCGCAAGTCCCAATTCGTTCAAGAAATCAATTATGTATGGAAGGATTGGGAATCTGAAGCCCATGTTGAGATGGTGGACACTTATAGCCGTAAACCTTTAGGAAAGGTATGCAACATGATCGTCACGGGACGGTACCATTACATGGAGCCTTTAGGAAAGAAATATGCCTCTGTGATTCCCTCTGTTTCCTTGGGTTTGACACTCGAAAGGAAGTGCTTGAAAGGAAAAATGGCTGTGGACCTCTCCAACCCAACACGAGCCACAAACCCATTGGTGACCTCACCACTTTTGGAGACTGCATCCTCAGCAACATGAGGCATCCCCTCGCTCCCTTCGGACTCAGAATCCTCACTGACTATTAGGTGGTGGCGATGTCTATGGGGCTAAGACATCTATAAGAGAAAGGAAAGAAAAATAATCAAGCTGCAGGACAAAACGGTCCACTAATCTAGAAATGATTCAACCTAGGAGGGAAATGACTACTACCCCAGACCACCTTAATTCACAAAACATAAACAAGGGTTTCAGACACTAAACCAGAAGCACCCAAAAAACTAAGATATTCTGCCACCACCTAAAGCCCTAATCGCTATCAGCAGAACGAATAAAGCTTTCCCCCATCCCAATTTTTAGTCAACCACAAGCATACTCATAAAGATTATGAGATTAGAATACAAAATGCTAGAGTGGGAATAGAAACTCACCTTGATTAAACCAGGAAGCAGTCTGAAAAATGGACAAGAATGGAGAACCAGCAACTGAAGGCCTAACCTGATAGAACCAGAGAGTCAAAAATAAAGCTAAGGCTAGAAAAGAGCAATGGGAATCCTTAGAACAGAGAAAAGGCAAAGCGAATAAGCGTACGATTTTGGCAAATGAAAAAGGGGAGAGGATTTTCCCAGTTTTATGTCAAAAGAATCAAACTGTCATCTTCAAAAACCTCTCAAATAACCCACGATCTAACAGATCAGCACATACCAACATTTAAAGCCAGAGTGTGTGCACTGAACATAATAATCATTGCGTTGGCTGTAGAATCAATGAGGCACGCATAAAACAAATGCTTCAAACCCCCCAAAGAATGGTAAACAGTAAAGAATGGTAAACGATAAAAAAGCAAACTACGCATTCAGCCCTCTGCGTGATCCATTGTTCATAACCGCCGTACAATCTTAAGTCAAGAATGAAGACACCCTATGGCTCCTACTAATCCAGTTTAAGCACACCTTGTGCTAAACACACTAAGCCTCCAGAGCTACGAATTCAGCTCAGGCACATCTAGTGCTAAACGCACTAAGCCTCTAGAGCTACGAATCCAGCTTAGGCACACCTGGTGCTAAACACACTAAGCCTCCAAAGTTACAAATCCAGCTCAGGCACACCTAGTGTTAAACGCACTACTTAGCCTCCAGAGCTCTGAATCCAACTTGGGCACACTTGGTGCTAAAACGCACTAAGCCTCTAGAGCTACGAATCCATCTCGGGCACACCTGGTGCTAAATGTACTAAGCCTCCATAGCTACTAATCCAGCTTAAGCACACCTGGTGCTAAACGCACTAAGCCTCTAGAGTTCCTATCATCTTCAGATTGAGTGCATTGAATTGCCCTATAGGAGTGGCAAATTACCCTCGTAACTTCACTCGGTTGCATCAAAAGAATCCTTTCCTTGCCACAACAAGGGCGTGTAGAATAGTTTATGGAGTCATTGAAATCAAATCAAAGTATGGCATTACATGCCAATTAATTGATATCACTAACTACTTGCAACCCTCATACAAGGAATGTGGCTCGTCATTAGGTAAGTCATATCGCGAGCTAAGAATACATTTCTAGGAAGC
>JANHAO010025364.1:0-11365 GCA_026873985.1 Saraca asoca
ATTTTAATTTTTTAATAAAATATTTTATCTTTAAATAAAAAATTATAAGAGTTCAAATTAATTAAAAAACTTAAAATTATAATTACTTAAAAATATATTTTTATCTAAAAAATAGAATTTATATAAAATATTATATAATATGTTCTTTTATATCATTTTCATTCATCAGCTAGTTTAACAGTTAATTTTATCAAACACTTTTACTTTAATAAACTAGGTTTACAGCTTTCAACTAAAAATTAATTTTTTAACTTTCAACTAACTTTTAAACTTTCAACTAGTTTATCAATTATTTTTATCAAATATACCCTAACTCTATTTTGCAGGCGAATCCCATTTTGATTCTTACCTGATGAATCAGGTGACTGATTTGATATATGAAACATATTTTCACATAATTAGTTTAGTTTGTAGTAACAGTTATTTCGATTTATTGTTCTTTGCATTGAAACTATGGTTTAGTTTTCAAGCAATTTTGGGTGGACTTTTTCATAACAGATTTGAAAACCTCATGATTTGTTTCAAGCTACAGGAAAGTCCTATAGGCAAAAGTTGAAAACTTCAAAGCTATACTCTATTTCAGCATTGCTTTCTGCTATTGGACTTGTTTACTATTTGTGCAAGCAATCAAGCTTATACAATTATGAAAAATCAACAAAAAAAAAACATGTTGAGATAGAACAGATTGATTGAGTAAATAAGAATATCACTACAATATATTAGTTGCAGCAGGTAAAAATTTCTTTTTAATTTGTAAGGTTGAGTCGGAAATTTTAAGTCTTTTTTCCTCCATTTAGAATGTTTAAAAACAAGATTTCATTTTATTTTAAAATAAATATTTTTTTAAATGATGTTTGGATTTAAGTTAAAAGAAGAATTTAATTCATTTCATTTTATTTATAATTTATATTTTAACTACATTTATGCCATAATAAAATTTATTAAATTTATCAAGAATTTTATTAGAATTCGTTTCATTTATATGAAATACATGTTATATTAATAATTTTACTCTCATTTTAACATTTTATTTATCAAGATACCATTAAAATCTATATTACAAATAAATTTAAATTATTATTTTTAATATTATTTTCAAATATTAGTGGAATTCCAAAAGGCATGTTCAGTCTGCTGTGAGGATTCCTCTTCGAAGATTTTAGGAAGTTTTGTTATGGGAAGCTTCTACAGATAATCCCTCTTTGAGGATCCCAAAAAGTTTTGTTACCTTCCTCTGCCACCTCTTCGTGGTTAAGGCATCTCTTCACTTATACTCTTTGGTCTCCTTGCATGGCGAGACATTTCAGTCAGCTTCCCCAACATCCGGGAGTTGAGGAGTTGAGGGACGAGCTTTTAACTTTAGAGGAAGATACAAAAGAGGAGCTGGAACTGTTTGGCTTGCTCATGGGCCATGACTTCCAAAAGGCCGATTCTTCCTGCTTATTGTAGTTATGGGTTTACCCCAGTCTTTATACTTAGAATTTTCTTGTATAGACTCACCTCATTAAAAGAGATTTTGTAATGAAGATTGCCCTTTTTTTTTACATTTCGAGTGTGCAACTAGTTGTCATGTGTTGTAGAAAATTACATTCAAACTCCTTTTACAGATTAGTTTTTTTGCCTGCCATACTTAACCAAATATGAAGCTTAATATTTAATAGGTGAAATTAATCCACCTTGTCTTGTCACAGACTTAAGCACTGAAATGATTAAACCAATAGTGAGTTTTTAGCTCGCAAGAAAACTATGAGTAATCGATGACATGACCGATGATGCATACTGTGCCTTAGTCAAAACAGGCTTACGAGTCACGAGCTTGAGTTGAAGTGTGGTCGTGTGCACAGTGGGTAGTTAGGTGGATGCATACTAGAATAAGGTCGCATGAGAGCTGCAGATTATTAGATCACAGGGGAGCTGCGAGTAATAGATCACAAAAGAGCCAAGGTCATAGTTTGTTCATTACGGTTTGCAATCTGGCGGGTATCTCAATACATTCGTTTCACATGTAACTCTTCAATTTCTGTAGACAGTGCAATGATTAATGCCCCCGGTAAACGCGTCTTGGTTTAAATGCTAACATGTGCTGGTCTGTTGGATCATAGGCTATTTGGAGAGTTTCTAGATCTGATGGTTAGCTTGTTTATAATAAAAATTAGGGAGGTTCTTTCCCTTTCTTCATCTACCACTTGAAATCTATCAAGCCCAGACCTTTCCTCTCCTCCCCTCTATAGACTCTACGATAGTCCACTACTTTTTACCAACTTCAACCTTATTTCAATTTTTCAAGTTTGTCAAGCTGAGTTCAGGTTACCGGGCACCGCTTCCGTCCGCATTTCAGACTTTTTCTTTATCTGACAAGGTGAGTTTCTATCCTTGGCCTTGTGTTTTTGGGTTTCATTTTTTTTGCGCTCATGGGTGTGTCTATTATTGATGAAAAACTAGAGCGCAGGTTGTATTTTATCTACTTATCGATAGGTATTAGGGTTTCTGCTGGTGGCGGTGGGGTTTTCAACTAGTTTTCTGGGTTTAATGGCTTTGTAGCTGAAATCCTATTTGTATCTTTAGGTCTAGGTGACTTGGGGCAGTAGCTACCTTTCTTTTAGGTCGAATTGTTTTTAGGTTAGTGACCGGTCTATGTCCAGCTGCCTGATCATTTTCTTTTTCCTTTCTCCTTGTCTAGATGTCTCTATCCCATAGACACTGCCACCACCTAATAGTCAATGAGGACACTGAGTCCTAAGGGAGTGAGAAAATGCCTTGTGTTGCTGGGGGTATGACCTCCCAGAGCGGTGAGGTCGCTGTGGGTTTGCAGCTCGCTTTTGGCTAGAGGGGTCCAGAGCTGATTCTCTTTTCAAGCGTTATCCTTCTAGCATCAAACTTAAAGAATTGGGGGAGATTGTTAAGGTATACTTCTTCCCAAAAGGCTACCGTGTTATGGTGCCATCTCATAGTGACCACGCTGCTCTTCCTTCCACAAAGTTTATGGCCATAAATGTTCATTATCTTAATACAGGTCTTAGGTTTTCAGTCCTTCCATATATAATCGACTTTCTGAACGAGTTAAAGCTTACCCCTGCTCAATTAACCCTCAACGCATACTCCACTTTAAATTCTTTAGCCTTGGTCCCTCGAAAACGGACTCTCTCCTCCTAGCGCTAAAGTTCTCTACCATCTCTATAGTATCAAGACCATCAGACAGCAAGAAGGGGTCTATTAACTTTCACCTCATCCTTCTAAATATAAAAAGGAGTTACCTCATGGGGATGCCAAAGGAAAATCCAACGTGGGCCCTTATAAGACCTGTTGGTTTTATGTTTCCTACCCGTCCTTACGTCATCTTTAAAATTTCTCATTTCTTTTGAATTTAGGTGAGCGAGCTGAGAGGACACAGGCTTTTGCTATCTTTTATTTTGCTTTGAGTCTAACCTTTGCTATGTTCTTTATAGATGGAGCAAGAAAGGAGAGGCCGGAGTTGAGTGCGAAGGAAATCGACGTGCTAGATAAGTTCACTATCTACGATGATCTACAAAATGACTTGAGGTTTGACGAGGAGCTCTTGCGAGCTCACCGACTTTCCCCTACTCCTGGTGCTGAGCTTCTTGACCGTTCTTAGGATGTCAGAGCCTGTGGTGTGAGGGAAGTCCTCCCGACTGACTTCAATGAGCAAAGTGACATGGGAAGAGTTAACTTGGTCACACCTCCTCCTTTATTGAGGTCTAGGCGTACTGTCACTTCTGTTGCTGCTCGTGCTGATCATCCCTCTTCCTTTGCAGCCATTCTAGCTCCTGTTCAGGTTGGCCAACTTTCTTTCTCTGCCACTATCCCAGCTCTGGCTCAAGCCGATGAACCTTTCACCTTGATGATTACATAGGAGCCTTTGCTTGCACCAATCCCTGTTTCGTAAGTGGAGCCATCTGAGGTCAAAAGAGAGAGATCGAGGTCCCCATATCACAGAGAAAAAGCCTCAATCCACCTTCCTCCCAAGAGACAAAAAGCTAACAAGGGAAAAGGGGTTACCACCGGTTCTGAGGAAGGGTCCGAGGATGCCCCAGAAGATTTACCTGAGGTTTTGGGACCCAAGACCTTAACGTTCTACGACGTTGTTGATAAAAATGTAGATTGGATCTCGGGAGTCGATACAAAATCTCTTGAGGATGAGGAGATCCGGGGTAGCATCTTGGCAGAGATACTAACTCGTCATTACTTGTTAGTTGGTATCACATTTTCCTAATTCTCCCATTTCTTAACATGTTCCTTGACTTCTTATGATCTTTCTCCTTTTTTTTTAAGGGGCACTGGAGACAATAAAACTGAGGGATGAAATCATCAGTTAGGAACAAGAGCAAGGTAAGCTTTTGGGCAGCCTAGAAGCAGCGACTAATGAGGTAGCGGGGCTAGGGAGGAAGTTTGAGAGTGCTGAGGCCGCAAGGAGGTGAACTAAAAAAGCCTTGGCTCCTGAGACTACTAACTTGACCTCAAGACTTCACAAGGCCTTTGTCAACTTGAAGTAAAGGCAAGAAAAGATAACAATGTTGGCAAGGGCAGTTGAGGTTTTTGAAAAGTAGAAATAAGTCACTTGGGAGAGGGTAGTTTGTGCTGAGGAGAGGGTGAAGCTAGCTGAAAAAGAGACCAGGTGGGTTACTGAGAGGGTTGCCTGTGCTGAAGAGGAGGTCGCTAAGGCCAAGGAGTAGATAGTGGCCATTGTTGCTCAGGCCTAAGAAGCTGCGATTTTCGAGACCACTAATAGTTTCATGTTCACCCTATGGCATAAGCACCCTAACTTTGACTTTTCGTTCTTTGGCAGGGAGATCGAGGCAAGCATTCAAGGCTTTGTTGAGGGTGCGGAGGCAATGTTTCCTCCAAGCACTGAAACTATTAGTGATCCTCCCATTTAGGGCACAGAGTAGGCTAAAGGCATTCTATCAACACAAGAAGCAGCTAAAGAGAGGCCTGGAGAACAAATAACAGAAAACCTGATTACAGCCACTACGAACTCCTTTGCTACCTAGGATCCTTCTAGTTCTCTGGCCTCATCTCATATACAACACTTCCATAGCTTTACATTAGGTTTTCTCGATCTGATTTTATACTTTTTTGTAATCGAGACATCTTTAACTAGAATTTTTGATCTATTGAACATTTTGACATTTTGTTAGCTAGTCTACTGGTGAATTGCACAGACTCGAATGAGTAATATTAGGTTGTAGCATGCAAGGTTTGAGCATCTTCACTTCGTGAGACAATTGACCAGGCTATCCTCATAGAACATAGTTTTTCCTTGTTGAGCTTAAATAAAGTCAATTATTGACGGAATACATTAAAGAGCACGCTGAACATAATATAGATAGAAAAAAGAATTCTTCAATCCTTATTCAATCTAAAACTTTAAAAAATGTTACAAATCTACAAGGCCAAATTTGCCTTTATTGATAATATGGCCGGAGATGCTCGGCATTCCATGCTCGGGGGAATTCAGCCCCTTTGACATTTGCCAGGTAATATCCCCTACTTCTCAATTTCTCTTTTATTACATATAGGCCTTCCCAATTTGGATCTAATGTCCCTTCATTAGGGTTGTGACCTCCTAACAAAATGAGGCGTAGGATGAGATTTCCCACCTTGAAGCTCCAAGCTTGGACCCTTCGATTAAAATATCTCACGACCCGCTGTTGGTAGGTCGCAACCCTGAGACGAGTTGCGTCTCTTATTTCTTCAACAAGATCAAGATTCACAACGAGCAGCTGATTATTCTCCTCTGGGCTAAAAGTAGCTCTCCGATGTGAAGTTACTTTGAATTTCATTGATATCATAGCTTTAGTTCTGTAGACCATCAAAAAAGGAGTTCCTCTCGTGGTGCTACAAGCCGTAGTTTGATAAGCCCATAACACCTTCGGTAGCTCATCTACCCACCCTTTTCTAGCTTCTAATTTTTTCTTTAGGATCTGTTTAATGGTCTTGTTCACCACCTCAACCTACTTGTTAGTCTGAGGGTGGTCTACCATCGAAAAACTCTTCAAAATTTTGAGGTTGTTACAAAACTTAATGAACTACTCGCTAGTGAATTAAGTCCCATTATCGATCACTATTTGTTAAGGGATGCCAAATTGGCAAATAATGTTATTCCAAATGAATTTCTCAATTTGAGAGGAAAAAATTTGGGCCAGCTCTTTTGCTTCTGCCTATTTGGTGAAATAGTCTATAGCTACTACTGTGTAGTTGTAGTTTCCGCGACCTATGAGGAGAGGTCTTATTAGATCAATCCCCCATATTGCTAAAGGCCAAGGGTGACTATTTGTTGGAGGCATGCTGAGGAGCTCAGGGAACTTTGGCAAACCTTTGGCACTTATCACACCACTTCATGAGATTGATTGCGTCCCATTTCATGGTCGGCCAGAAGAAACCTTGCCGGAGGACCTTTTGAACTAGTGACAGCCACCCGTGTGGTTTTTGCAGTGTTTAACATGAATTTCCTCAAGGACAAGGTCATAATTAGGACCATCGATGCACCTAAGAAGTGGAGCTAAGAAGTCCCTTCTATAAAGCATATCATCGATGATGCAATATCTAATAACTCGAAATCGTGTGCGGCGTGCTTCCAATCTGTCTTCCGAGAGTTCACCATCCCGTAGGTACTTCAAGATAGGACTCATCCACGAGCCATGTGTCACACTGGTTGTCATCACGACATCTTTCTACTCGATGCTTAGAGATGGAAGAGTTTCCACTGGTATTGCACCTGAAAAGTTTATGTCCCTTGCTGCGGCTAAGTGAGCTAACGCATCTGCATGCATGTTTCGAGATTAGGGAATCTAGCTGATCTCATACCTTCAAAATTTGTTAAGCAACTCCTAAGCCTTTTGGAGGTAGACAACCATTTTTTATCCTTTTGCCTAATATTCCCCGTTCATGTGACAAACGACTAGTTGAGAGTCACTGAAGATCTTTAAATTCTCAGCTCGTTCCTCATTTGCCAGACGGAGTCCTCTGAGTAGTGATTCATATTCTGCCTCATTATTGGTAGCTCGAAATTCAAACCTTAGGGCACAAAGGATTTTATGCCCTTCTAGGGTGATTAAAAGGATTCCTGCTCATGCTTTCTGCTCACATGAGGACCCATCTATATAGAGCTCCCACCATGGTCCATCCGAAGCTTCCACCTCTTCCCTGACAAGTCCAGTAAACTCTACTATGAAGTCAACTAGGGCTTGTCCCTTAATCACCAACCTCGATTTGTAATAGATGTCAAATTGGGCAAGCTCGATTACCTACTTGAGCAAATGGCTTGAGGCATTCGCCTTCTGAAGAGTCTGTCTTAATGGATACTGAGTAGGCACTTCAATGGTATAGGCCTGAAAGTAAGGTCACAGTTTTCTAGATCGATAACAAGATAGTAAACAAGCTTCTCTATGGGAGTATAGTTTTCTTTTGCATTTAGCAACCTCTTGCTCATATAGTATACTGGGAGTTGTGCCCCGCTCTCCTCTCTAACAAAGGCTGCACTAATGGCATGTTGAGATACTCCCAAGAAAGGATGAGCCTTTGACCTTCTTGCGGTTTGGACAATAATGGATCTCGGCCCATATACTCCTTTAAGTGCATAAAGGCAACTTCACACTCCTCAGTCTATTCAAAGCGTTTTGTTTTTAGGATGTCGAAGAATGGTAGACATTTATCTATTGCTTTTGAGATGAATCTATTAAGTGTCGTGACCCAACCAACTAGGCTCTGAACATCTTTAATCCCGATCGGTGATTTCATATCGATGAGCGCTTTTATTTTCTTTGGGTTTGCCTCTATTCTTCTGTCATTGACCATGAACTTGAGAAATTTTCTGGAGGCTACTCTAAATGCGCACTTAGGTGGATTTAATTTCATCCAGTATTTCCTTAGGATCTGGAACATTTCATCTAGATCCTTTACATGGTTCATGACCTATCTAGACTTCATAAGCATATTGTCCACATAAACCTCCATAGTTTTCCCAATCTGATCTTTGAACATTATGTTGACCAACCGTTGGTAGGTTCCAAAGGGCATCACCTTGTAGCAGTACAATCCTCGATCCGTGATGAATGAGGTGTGCTCCTCGTCTTGAGGCTCTATGGGTATTTGATTATACCTAGAGTATGTATCCATAAAATTGAGGAGTTAATGCCCGGCCGTTGCGTTAACGAGTTGGTCAATCCTTGGTAAGGGAAAGTTATCCTTTGGGCAAGCCTTATTGAGGTCTATGAAGTCGATATATGTCCTCCACTTTCCATTCTTCTTTTTTACTAAGACAGGGTTAGCTACCCAGATTGGGTAGTGAGCCTCCCAGATGAATTTGTTTACTAGCAGTCTGTCTACTTCCTCCTTTAGGGCATCAAAGCATTCAGCGATTAGTGGTCTCCTTTTCTAACGAACTGACTGGTGGTGAGGGTTGGTATTCAACTTATGCGACATAATTTTAAGGCCAATCCCCACCATATCCTTGTGATTCCAAGCAAAGACATCCAAGTTCACTTTAAGGAAATCAGCCAGCTGGACCCTTACATCAGGTGGTAGGTTCTTTCTGAGCTTGAGGCACTTCTCATCATCTGCCTCACCAACCCTTATCTCTTTGAGCTCTTCAATTGGTTTGATCTCCCTGTCTACTTCCAGGTCACGGGGGTCGAGATCATAATTGATCCCAGTTGAGGTTGGAGCTCGAGACTCTTCATTAGATACCACATCAACTCTTTTACCCTTCTCTCTAAGCTCGACAGCATCCTCATAACATTGTCGAGCTGTGTACTGCTCACCTCATACACATCGGACCCCATTCGAGGTTGGGAATCACATTATTAACGTCCTAATTGACATGACCAGATCTAAATCATTCATCGCTGGTCATCCTAGCACTATGTTGTAAGCTTAAGGGCAGTCTACGACCAAGAAGTCAATTAGAACTCTAGACTAACAGTCCTTGTCTCGTAGAGTGATAGGAAATTTAACTTGCCTTACGGGTAATACCACATCACCAGTGAAGCCAAAATGAGGTTTAGGCAAAGGTTTAAGATCACTCTGGCTCAATTCCATCTGTTTAAAACACCTTTTGTACATGACATTGATTAAGCTGTTGGTATCCAACATGATTCTTCGCACCTCAGCATTGCTAATCTTGGCTCTAATGATAAAAGGATCATTATGAGGGGAATGGATTCCTTATGCATCGTCGTTTACAAAGGTGATGCATTTCGACGTAGCCTTAGCTTTCTTAGCAGGTCTATCAAACTCACAACCTGCAGATAAGACATAGCTCGCATTTCGTACATACCGTTCATGCAAGTTACGCAAGGTTCCTGTAATGTGTGGCCCTCCATAGATTGTGAAGATGGTTCTGACCATGGTTGTTTGCTCCTGTTCAGTGCTCTAGGAAGGCTACGCTATCTGCTGCTGAGGTCGTTGACCCGCAGGTCACACCACATAATCTTTCAAATGACCTCTTTTGATCAGATCCTTGATTACGTCTTTATGCAACCTACATTCAGAGGTAATGTGCCCAATGTCATTGTGGTAGGTATAAAACCTATTGGCACCCTTATACTCTGAAGGGGTTAGTAGGGGCCTAAGTAGCCCAAAATTCTCCCTGTGCTTTTCTATGATGTATATCCTCTTCAGAGTATTAGACAGGATACTATGATGATCATGGCGATCTCAGGGTTTAGGTCACTCTGTCCTAGCTTTCTTAGCAGGTCGAGCACTCGCATCATTGGTCTGGCCCATTCTACCCTTACCATGGTTGTTCCTTTTCCTGTTCTCACTGGAAGTAGAGCCACTCACTTCACCTTTATGTTCAGACTTTTTTAGACCAAAAGTTTCCTCTCGTTGGACTTTTTCAGCGGCCTACTCACAAAATTTCCCTAAGCTTTTCACTGGGGATTTGTATATACTTTCATGCAGTTTCCCGTCTCTGCAAAGTCCCACTGAAATCGCTATTAGAATGCTGACATCAGAGGCATTCTCTACATTACTAACTTCACATCGAAACCTCGCGATGTAGTCTTTCAACGATTCATCTCTTCGTTGGAAAACTTTGGTCGAGTGGCAAGACGGTGCAAGCTACTTCTTGAGGGCTCTGTATTGGTCGATAAATTTATTTTGGCATTCCTCCCAACTGTTATGTTACGAGTTGAAAGACCTTTGAACCATGCTCATGGCATATCCCTAAGAATAGCTAGAAAAATTCGATACTTGACTAGGGGATTGTTGGTTTAAAGGTCCATCTAGATGTTGAAAGCATCCAAATGATCATATGGGTCACTTCCTCCGTTATATGGCGGGATGGCCGGAACCTTAAATCGGTGGGGGAGAGGTTCTGTCTTGATCTCTTTGGAAAGCGGGGTTCTCCCCTTATAACGACTTGACTAGTCCTAAGTCGGGGGACATTTCTCCAACCTTTACACCCTTTGCATGAGCTTTTTCATCATCTGATCTTGAACTTTAGATCGTTGATTCCTGCCACTATCATGGCCCACCTTCAAGCCTTCAGTGTGGTGTGAGTTCCCAGGTCATTGATTTTTGTCATGCTTGTGAGCTCGTCATCCCTCCATTTTAGGTCACGAGCTAGAGGAGTGATCTTAATCTGCCTACTGGGCTCTTTCTCCAGTCTGTTTCTCCTTTCGCGTTAGTACTTCTCCTTATAGCTACCAGACCACTTCCGCAATCAGGGCAGTTTTACCTTATTTTGTGCTCTCTGAGTGTGTCCTGAGCCAACGCCTTGACTACATCAGCAAGTCTCTTAACTGTACTCTCGAGCACTTCTTGGCATTGATATAGAGCTCGTACACCATCAGCCTCTAGAAGGACAAAGGAAGTACTTGCCAGGATTGAATTTTTGTCTCCAGGCATATTTCATCGTTGCCCTTCACGACTGCTTGGTTGGTTAGCGATAACATCCGAACTCATAGTTACTCTTCCTCTTGCCATTGTGATCGATTGGTAAGTAAATAAGAAAGCAGTCTGGTCCCACTGGGCGTGTGAAAAATGTTGATAGTCAATTGTGGTAATTAGTCAACCAAGGATTCTGAGAACCAAACTGCTGTTAAGAGTGCAAAGAATGTAAGGAAATGGAGAGAAATACAGAGGAAGAGCAGAGAGAACACGGGGAGTTTTATCGTGGTTCGGCTAAAGTCAAGATAACCCCTATGTCCACGGTGATTGTATTGGCTTTGAGTAATTGTTTTGCTATACAGAGCAACAATACATATGTCTATGGCTATTTCTGTAGAGTTTCTGCATGTATTTCACTATACATTACGTAATGGCTCTCCCTCCCTATTTATAGAAGCCAGGAGGGTTACAAGTCATAATTTATCATTGTAAAACTATGATTATAGCCGTATCA
>JANHAO010025365.1:0-11365 GCA_026873985.1 Saraca asoca
TTTCTTCAAGTGATTCTTTCTATCTCATTATTTAATTAATAGTTCTAGATCAAACATCATTTGAGCTTATTTACAAAAGATCCTACTAAAACAAAGTAAGTCCTAAAACTAGTCTTGGATCTCTTAAAACTTGAATCAAATATCTTTGAACCTGCAAAACAACAAATCAAAAACACTAAAATATATTGTTAGATGAAATTATTTTTCAACATTAAAACTAAGAAAAATATGTAATTTAGAATGATCTAGGCTAACAGAAATCAGTTCATAGTGCATATTTTCGAGAGGTGAACTAGTTCTTGAATCAATTTAGAAATTCAATATAAATCCTAGAAAAATTTGACTCAATTACTGAATTGATTCAAGAAGTTCTAAAATTAGTTTTCCTATAGTTTTGTTTTAGAAGTGTTTTCCTAATCTATATTTAGCTAATGAACTACTCAATACCATTGAAAACTCAACTCTCTCATTATGTACTAGCAAAACAAACTCAAGGAAATCTCTGATGCCTAAGTTAGTATTTGCAATGTATAAAAACAAATAAGCATGAAAGATAAAAGGTATTAAAATTTATTGAAATTAGGGGATTAAAAATCTTTGTCTTGTGGTGAGAGCAAATACTGTCCAACATCATGATTTGCTTTTATTTCTTCCACACAAACCTACAAAATAAAATTTACACTTGCTTTGTTGGTACCTAACTAGTTTTAGGTCCAATTTTGTTAGTAATCACAGCGAAGTTTGTCCAAGAAATGGATGCCTTAGGTAACCAGACTAAATTTTCATTAGATTTTAGTTCATAGGTTCCATTCTTATATGGACAGTGCTTAATATGGTCCCCCTTATGATTGTAGTAAAAGCAAGTAATGTAAGCATAGTTTCTTTTTTATCTCTTTCTCTCTGGTTGCTTATATCCTAAGCCTTTCTTGTTCTAAAATTCTTTTTGATCATTCAAAAAGGTGTTGAGTCTCATTCTTCTATTTGTAAAGCCTTGTAAGGTTTTTGATAAACTAATCTATTTTTAACCTATAAGCTTCACATTTATCACATGTCTTGCTCTCACTCAACAGCCTTTTTCCTAGGATATTTATATCATTATTTTCTTTTTCCATTTGACTGATTTTTTTAAACCAAATTTTCTTTTTATGCTCTAGCTTGCTTGAATTCATTTTTGGCTTTCAATAATGAATCATACAATTGAATGCATACATCATCAATTTCTTCATCATTATCATCATCAGAAGAATTATACTCATCATAAGAATTAGGTTCATCTTTAGAGTAAAAAAAGGATTCATTACTAAATACTTCATTGTCATCATCTAGTTTAGCCATGAGGCAAAAAAGTGCTTCTTTTTCTTTCTCTTCATTTTCTCCAGAATCAGCATTTTCATCTTTCTAAAAAGCTAGATCAGCTTTCTTGTAGGATAAATTTCTTTTTCTCTTTTCATTCTCAATTTGTCTTTTTAAGTAGACTGGGCAATTTGGTTTAATGTGTCTAAGTTTTTTGCATTTAAAACAAGTTGGAGTAGTGCTGACACCTGAGTTTCCTTGATCTATTTTATTTTAATTTCTTTTTTGTGGTATAGTTTTTCTCTTCTCTCTACTTTTCTTTTCTCCAAGAATTCTTTGTAGCTTTTTGCTCAGCAAGGCCATATCTTTTTTATCAACTGCATCTCCATCACTATCTAATTCTTCTGCATTAAGTTCAACTGTCTTTGCAGCCTTCAATGCTAGAGTTTTCTTTCTTTTGTCATCACCATTCCTTTTTTATCTCTTTAATTCTAGCTCATGCTTTTTTAGATTTTCGTAAAGCTCTTAAATGGTTGGCATACCCATCTTGAGTGATTCCTTTATGGCAATCACCTTTGATTGCCATTCTTCAGTAAGTGATGTCAGAATTTTATGCACTAAATGTGCATTGTCAAATTTTCTTCCAAGCAACATAAGATGGTAAGTTATCATAGTGAATCTTTGGATAAGGTCTCTAATTGATTCACCTTCTTCTATCTTAAAAATTTCATACTCAGAAACTAAAACATGCACTTTATATGCCTTAACCTGTGTAATGCCTACATATGCTACTTCTAGAGTGTCCTAAATCTGTTTAACAGTGTAGAAATCTTTTCATAGTCATTAGGGGAAAGAGAGTTAGAGATAATCCATTTAACTTTAGAGGCAAAGAGGTGTATCTTCCTTTCCTATTCAGTCAATAGTGACTTAGGCTTAGGCTATGGAATCCCATTAATTAGTATTTATCGTGAATCATGTCCATCCTCTATAATTTCCCACATATCTATATTAGTAGCTTCGATAAAGTCTTCGATTTTCTACTTCCAGTAGGTATAGTGATGTCCATTAAAACTAGGGGGTTTATATACAGAAAGACATTCAGGCAATAATGTGAAACTAGAATCCACAATCTCTTTAAAAATAAAAGAGTATCAAGAGCCAAAGAGCTTTGATACTAACTATTGGTCCCAAAAATAGAGATCTTGCCCTTTTTACAAATGTAAAATTTATACTTTTTTGAAATAGATTGGATTCTTTTTAATTTGTAAAGCAGAAGTCTTTCAAGAAAATAACTTTTTGTATTTGGAAGTTAATTAGATAATTAGGATCTTAATTGGAGTTACTAATTAGATTTGATATTGAATATCAAGATCAATTAAGTAATAAAAATAGATTATATAAGAGTGTAGTTGAAACAGTTTGTTTAGCAGTAATTAAGCAGTTAAACAAAATTGCATCACAATAGAAATATACTTATGTAGTAAGATTAAATTGCAGAATTATAGAGAATAGTAAAGAATAATAAAGAACACTGTAATTTTTAAAGTGGTTCAACTTTAACTAAAACTACAGTTAAAGTCTACATCTACTAGATCAATCTTCAATTGGATGACCACTTTTATTATAACCACAGGAATTTAACTAGGTTCTTGAATAGCCAATTCATACATAAGAATTACACAAGGCTTTTGTTAACCTATTATACAAGAATTAAGATGGGCTTTTGTTAACCTAGATACAACAATTCTTTTATCTTTTACAGACTATGATTAACTTTATAATCTAGAGACATTCAAAGAATTCTTTGCAATCTTCAACTAACTATAATCAACCTTGTAACCAAAGAAGATGCAAAGGGAAGATCAACCTCTTCTTTTGTATCTTAGATTCCTATCAACCTAAAAATCTCAAAAGAAGGATCAGAAATTAGGTAAAGAAATACAATACCAAATTTGAGATGAATATCTCAAATATCTAGTGTGAGATTTTCTTCAATTTTGATTCAATAACCTTTGAATTGTGAAATTTGATGAGGTAGATGATAAATTTTGCTAAGCTTTAATAGCTCTATGTTTTTCACACTTGAAGAAATACAATAGATGTGTAACTGAATGAGTTTGAAACAAGGTTAGGGTTATTTATAGTTGTTGTAGCTGACTTTCAAAAAGTAATTAACTTTCAGTCTTTGAATCTATTTGTAGCAGTTACTAACTACTTAATTGATTTGTGAATCGATTCACTCATGAATATCATAATGAATGTTCATGACTAAATCGATGTATGAATCGAATCATAGTATTTTGTAAAAGGCCTTGAATCGATTACCTAATCGATTGAGGTAAAATTCCTAACCTTCGATAAGAAATATTTTTTATAACTTTTGTTTATGAATTGATTGCTAAATAGATTCGAGTACATTTTCACAAGTTCTTTAGTATGAATCAATTTGTGAATTGATTCACACAGTTAAAAATAGTTTTTTATAAAACTTACACTTTGTGAAAGATCATTTGAAAAAATTGTTTGAAAATATTTGATTTTAGTTCACTTCAAGTGGTTTATTTTACCTCAATGTATCAGTTATAAGAAATTTACTTGAATCAAAATTGATTTGAATTTACTTACAAAAGATCTTATTAAAAATAAAATAATTACTAAAACTATTTGTGGATCTCTTAAATCTCATAAATTTTGATCCTACAAAAACAAATAACAAATACTAAAACATATTGTTAGATACAAAATTGTTTTCATCATCAAAACATAAAGAAGGTAAGTTAGCAAAGCAATCATACTAGTTAGGTTAACAATTTCAAATGCTAACAATCTCAACTAATGTTAATAGTGTTAATGGCATTACAAGATGAAGCTGAGCTTGTGTTATTCAATCCTTCTTTCTTGTTGTGCCCTCCCTACTTTTGCCTTTGTTGAACTTGTTTGACTATCCTCCACTTCTATTAGAAGAAGACCTATTATTTCCTTTAGGCTTCTTGCTAGGATTGTCTATATGGTAGTTGATTAAGCACTCTGTGGTAGATAAGGCTGCAAACAATTCTTATACTTATTGTTTTTGGAGCTCAGTTCTTGCCTAAAGCTGGAGGGCTTCAAGAAAGAAGAACACTTTGTCCTTTTTTAACATGTCTCAAATGTCCAACATTAGTATTAAAAATTTCTTCACATATTTTTGGATAGAACCAATTTGTTTCAGATCACATAGATAGTGCCTTGCCATATACTCCACATTCTCTAGGAAGAACTATGACTTCAATTCTTTCTTCAAATTTTCCTAAGAGTTAATGGTGTAATAGCCCTCTGTAATGTCTTTATATTTAGTTCTCTACCTAAGCTTAGCATTGACAATTAAATATATGGCTGTTGTTGTCACCATGGCCTTTTTGGAATTTGACCTCACAGCTCGGAAGTATTGTTCCATGTTAAAGAGGAAATTCTTCAATTCCTCAGCATCTCACGCGCCACTATAGGAGTAAAGCCTGTGCACTTTCATATGCCTATATAAGACTTTGTAATGGCTATTTAATTGGTAATCGACTCCATTTTTCTTGCCTTATCAAAAAACTTAGGGATATTATTGTTTTGCATATTTTTAATGGCTTTAAATCTCCTCCATTTGCTCCAACCTACTTTTGAGTTTGATAATATGCATAGCATTCAATATGATTGTAATGTATTTTTAATCACAGTAGAAAATCCAAAGCAAAATGAAAGCAGGTTGAAACCCATTCTAATACAGCTATCACATGCAGGAAAGTTTACTAACTAGATTGTGCAGCACTTGCTATCTACCACTTGAAAGTAAGCCAGCCAATGGTTAGTCCTGAGGCACCAAGGGACAAAGATATGGAGTGGCAAATTATTAAATAGTGCAATGGAAAATAAATAATAAAAAAAATACATGCTCAAGAAAGGGCAATGATATCACATCACTTAACACAGAGCAAGTCAAAGAGGGGCTACTTTTGCAATATACAACTCATGCAATGCAGGAAAATGCAAATAAAATATGGGACAACATAAATTGAAGAGGGGCTACTTCTTTCATTCATATTAATCTTCATTACATAGCTTGGAATTTTTAGGGGAGGCACCAAGCTTTACATTCTGACCCTTAGACTTATGTCACAATGCCCACCAAGGGTCACCAAGCACTCCCCCCTAAAGAGCATTTTGAGCCAAAGGCCTAATGGCAAGAGTAGACGTACTTTTTGTTAGTGGATATGAGGCCTTTTTCTCATAGTTTAGGAAGGATTTTATGTATCATCTTATATCGATGAGAAGCTAAAAATCCAAGGATTACATCCATGTGCTTATCTACTTGCACTGGATAAGTAACCTTGGGTAAAATTGCATAAATAGCTCCAAAATGGGGTGAATGGAAAAATAATACACCAATTAGATTGCCCCCAAATTCACATTATAGAACCTCTATACTATGCTTAATTTATTGATGAAGTTTCATATCAAATAGAATATGTTTACCTATTGAATTATGGACAAGGCCAAGTTATGACACTATGCAAGCAATCCATTGATGAATGCATTGATTTCAAGTAGTAATTATGGTAATTGGATGATTGCTAAGAAGGCAATCCATAAAAGGTAAGAGATTAGTAAGGATTCTAGGTATTTAAACATGCCAAACAAGTAAGCAGGTCTTGTAGGTAAAATTTAGAAACTAATTGATTCTCCTACTAATAAAGGATAAGGCTTTAATATTCTCTTTAATGATGAGGATATTATTGAAAGGTAGGGTGTTCTAATTGGCTCTTTCAACAATATGTCTTATAGACAATAAGAGAAAGAGACTAATAATTTTATGGTCCTTAAAGCCAATTCAAGAAGTAAGAAGGATGCTGGTACTAGTGGATTGAATTTACTCTCATACCATATTATAGAGCCCATTAGACACATTATGGCCAATAAAGAAACTAGACCTGAATGTGATTTAGCTCTAAAAAGTACAAAAAATAAATCTAATAAGGATTTTCCTTCTTTCGTTAGATAGTCTGAGAAGTCTCATAAGGAAGAATTATTAACTCTTTCGCTCAACCTCATTATGAAGTTTTCCCTATTGTAAATCATGTGGATGACATGGTTGTTCATCAAAGAAGACAATTTAATCTCAAGCCTCCATACCCTAATAATATGTATATAATGCCTCACTCCTATATGGATGTAAAAGGAGGTCATTTTGGAAATGCTGTAGTTGATATGGTTGTTAATGTTTTTGATCAGAATATGATTGGCATTGTTAACCTTTACAGATTCCCTTTTTTTTTTCTGTGTTTTCATGAATTTTTTAGTAAGGAATTTCTAGGGTGCTGGTTCTAAAGGCTTTTCTAGTTTAATTAGAGATTTGGCTTATAAACATCATCTTTCTTTCATGGCTCTACTTGAACCTCATGTGAGTGGAAAGAAATCTAAAGAAAAAATTATTAGTAGCTTGGTCTTTGATGACTCATATAGTGTGGAAATTGTAGGTTTTTCCAAGAGTATTTCGTGCTTCTAAAAGGGTAATAATTTCTTTATGGAGCCTATCTTTTCTAATTCCTTGTTAGTCCATTTTTGAATTAAAAGTTAGGTTTTCTAAGGAATGGTGGCTTTTCATTATATGTGGGAGTCCTCATTTTAATCAAAGAAATCTCTTATGGTTTTCTCTTGAAGATCTTAAACCTATTATGCATGGTGCTTGGTTTATGACCATCACATCGCCATTTTGAAGGACGTAACTTGCTTGATTCATCTAGTAAGTTGTGAGCTCTTGAAAACATAAATTTACTTGAAAAAAAATAACATTTATTCAAACATAAAAAATAATTCATAAATTTCCAATTAAAATATAAGTGTGAGCACTATTTTTAAATAAATAACAAAATCCAAATTAATGAGTCAAAATAAATCCTTCGATGAAATAATTTGTAAAAAGTGCATAAAACTTTGGACATGGACTAGTTAACCTGATTGGCATCTTTACATCACTTGCTTACAATCGACATGTTAATAAAGGTCTCTTACCTCTAAGATGTAGAGTCAGCCCAGGGTGATCAGGGATTGCTACAACATTGTTCTTTGAAAATATTAACAAATGGGGAGTGAGCACAGTCGCTCATTGAGTAAAAAAATCTACCCCTAACTTTGGGTGAAAAAGCATTTAAGGTCATACATGACATGATAACATAAAATCATAAGCATATATAAACATACATATATTATCTGGTTGTTTGATCTACAACCTTTTGTCTCATTAATTCTAAACATGTCTTTTATATTACTTTATCATGAATTGTTCCTTTCTGTGTTATAAACAAACATAGCTTCTAATGTTCCTACTTACTTATGTATCAAACAATCATCATGCACAACACATAGATCCTAAGTAAATAAGGTAACAAGTATTTATGATTGCTACATCTAGAGCCTCAACATGACTCATGAGTCAATCAATCACATCAAATAATAGTGCTGCATAACATAATTATGCTATTTAGTTTACTTATCTACCCTACAAGGTAATCAATCAAACATACAATATTCATATAGTGACACATTAAGAAGAGAATAACAATGAGGTTGATGATCTTAAATCCATATCGTACTTATTCTTGTGTATACCCATTTAAGTATACACATACCTTGTGTATACCCCTTAAAGTATACTGTACTTATGATACAAGCTTTCTAACTCTCTATATCTTAATCATATTCATAAATAACCTTTACTAAGTACATTTAGGTATTCCCAAACTTAAAAAGAGTTAGTTCTCAACCTCAAGTAATATTTCCTATTTACAAAACTCTTATATTCTTAAATTTACTTGATTTGAGCATTTTCTTGTAAAATTATCAAAATACTCATCATTTATTACTAGTTCTATCCATTCCAAATTCACTTATTCTTTCATGTTCTAACCTCTATTTACTTGATCCTACTTTTAATTATCTATGAAATCATCTTTCAACCCTGAAAAATCCACCCACTCAAGCATACAATTTAGCAAACAACACTTAACTAGATTTATGGTTCATAACTTAGTTATCTAATTTTCTTTAGGCCTAATTTGGAAATACAGTACATTGGTAAAACATTTAGGTCATTTTTTTAAAAAAATATTTTCATATCAAAATAAAGCCAATCA
The DNA here is from genome assembly GCA_026873985.1 of Saraca asoca. Classification (NCBI taxonomy): domain Eukaryota; kingdom Viridiplantae; phylum Streptophyta; class Magnoliopsida; order Fabales; family Fabaceae; genus Saraca; species Saraca asoca. Next base: position 8,448 of record JANHAO010025365.1, read on the forward strand.
AAAAGCAAAGACTCCTACTCACCTTTGAAGGAAAGTATTCTCTTCAAACCTAAACCTTCAAGCCCTTATCCTAAAATAGAAACCTAATCTTTGGCTGTTGGAAAAATCTTACAATAACTAAAGAAAAGAAAAATAAAATAAATGGTTGAAGAAAAAGAATTTAAGGTAGAATAATCAAGTTCTTTAAGTCAAAAACTTTACCTTAGGTCACACCATTAAAGTGCAAAACCACAACCTTATTTCACTCTATTACTCTATTTTAGAGCTACTCAATAATGAAACTGGATTATGATTTCTACTAAGGGGAGCTTACTATTTATAACTCACAGAGATGGTTTGGTTGACTAGCTGCAAGTCGCTAGTTGACTAGACCTAACCAAACAAGTTTAATCGATTGGTTAGGTCGGGTTTGAATTGCTAATTTGGCCTAAAACCCTTATCCAACTAGTCTAAAACACCCTTCTAAACATATTAGCTATCCAATTGGGTTCTATACTAATGAAGATATCATAATGGCTAATCATTTTAATTCTATGTTGTCTTCTTCTAAGAAATATGGTGAAGTAGTTCTTAATGACAAAGCTTGTAAACCTTTTAGAAACTGCTTGGTTGCTTGTGAGCTCTATGATGTTAGTTTCAAAGGAAGTAGATTCACTTGGAAATGGAACAATATACAAGAATGTCTTAATAAAGCTATTGCTAATATTTAGTGGCTAGCTTTTTAGCCTGAAGTTTCTGTTACCATCTTCCTTGCATGAAACCAGGTCATTGTCCTATTTTAATTTCTATGATTTGAGAAAGTTCTTGGACTCATAATGCCAAGCCTTTTAGATTTTTAGCGTTTTGGTTAATGCAAGTTTAATTTTTAGGGTTTGTGAGATTGTATTGGGCTAAAGGAGGGAATTTGGCTCAGTCGATTCAATCTTTTTCTACTACAATTAGGGTTTGAAATAAGGAGACCTTTGGAAATATTATCCACAAAAAGAATGTTGTAATGAAAAGGCTTCAAGGTATCCAAAACAACCCTCTTTGATTTTCTTTTTCCTTTCTTCAAGATCTCCTACGGGATTTATGGAAACAATATAAGAATATTCTTGTTTAGGAGGAATGTTATGGTATCAAAAATCTAGATCCAAGTGGTTGCTTTATGGTGATATAAATACTCATTTTTTCCCATGCTTCAACTATAATCAGAAGAAAAAGAATTAAGGTAAAAGTTTTAAAGAATAAAGATGGCTATTGGATTTATGATAACATCCAGTTGAAAAATATTACCTTAGATTTTTTTTCCATATTCTTTATAAGGAGGAGATGGTTGATGTTCCAATTCTTCCTTTACTAGATGTTTTCCTAAGTTAGGATTGAAGGATCTTGATCTGATTCATAGACATACTTCTTTGAATGATATCAAAGAGGCAATTTTTTCTATGGATCCTCTTAAGGCCCACTGGTCCTGATATGTTCCATGTAATTTTCTTTCAAAGCCAATGAGATGTAGTGGATAACGAGGTGTGTGAAACTATTCAAAAGATTTTTGTTCAACTAAATCTAATAAATAAGTTTATTGAAACTTCTATAGGTTTGATTCCCAAAGTTGATCATCCTAAAGTTATATCCCAATTCAGGCTTATTAGCCTTTGTAACGTGATTTATAAGGCCATCACTAAAATTGTTACCAATCATTTGAAAAAAATTATGGATAAGTCAATTCTCCCTAATTAATGCAATTTCATTCTGCTAAACATGGATCAAATAATATTATAACTGCCTAAAAAACTACTCACTTCGTAAGGCAAATGAAGGGTGAGAAAGGTTTTATGGCCATAAAAATTGATTTGATTGAATTGGTGCTTTATTAAGGACACTCTTAAAGAAATTGGTCTAAGGCAATATTTGATTAACCTTATCTGGTATTGCATTTCTTCTTCTTCCCTTGGGAATTATTTCAAATGGTGAGGAATTGGATATTTCTTTCCCTATAGGATAAGGCTGAGCTATTGCACTAATGGGATAAGGGCTGAAAAACTAGACCAATGCAATAGCTTGCCGAGAATTTTGGAACAGATAGGCAGTAAGCCTTATCTCCTATTTTTGGCCAATATACAATGTCAGAAGGATTAGTATTTTCAATTGGTTCAGATAACTCCTAACAATTGAAAATCTTGAAAGCTTTGGTGATGGGTCGAAAAGTTCTATAAATAGGGCGTTTGGGTCCCTAATGCTCTCGTCTATCCATACAGTAGAATCACCATCATTCTAAGAAATTGAAAAGTATTGAAAGTTCTCAAACACAGTGTGCAAAGAAGGGAGAAGCAGCAATCGGACATCAATGACTGGAGGTAACCAGCTTAACCTAGCTTTCGCTATAGCTGTCATTTTTTATTTTTAAGTGTTTAGAATACATTAACATGTGGTATCAGAGCATTTTGTACCTCTACTTTGATGTAGAGGCTGCTGAAAAATTTTTCAAAAAATTACCTTGTTTTCTAGTTTATGTACAAACTTCCTTGTTTTTTAGTGTTGTGTTATGAAATCATTAAGTTTAAAGACTTCTAACTTTTCAGTCATTGAAAGCGAACGATCAGAAATGAAAAATGCTTGAAATCAATCAGGTCAACTTTTAGATTGCGGCGGGCCTGTTTTGGGTTGAGATGACTCGAACAGAGGTAAGGGATAACCTCAACGATGCGTCATTTCATGGTTAAGTGAAACAACGTGTTGTTTTGATGCATGGTCTAGGCTGTTATTTAAGGAAATGTGGTGCCATTTTGTAGACTCGAGAAAAAAAATTCATTTTTCTAGAATTTTATTTTGGGTATTTTCTTGGAAAACTTTTTCATAAATTTTATTTTTATGAAAGATTTCATTAATATTCATAAATTTTGTTTGTTGTGAATATTATAATTTCCAAGGGAAAT
>JANHAO010025366.1:0-11379 GCA_026873985.1 Saraca asoca
AAGACAGTGTCAAAGTAAATGACTCCTCATGTAGGGAACCATGGTGATTTCAAGTCAAAGGACTCCATACATTATGGTCACTAAATAATTGCTTATGATACATAACCTTCCATGAAGCATTCTTATAACGGGTCAGTTCAATACATTGGTTCTCTAACATATACCCATGTAATGACTTGATATCTCATATCCATGACTTTTAGACATTAGTCATCATACATGCTAGTCTCACTGCATTATTGCTCTCCTAATTCACAATAATACTCAACTAGGAAAATTTTAAGAATAACAAATTATTCTAGGGACAATTATCATATTTATTTATATTACACAAATATAACAAAAAATATAGTAATTGAATTGCCATTAAAATGTAATACAATGTATGCAAAAACAATCATCCCATGATTAGCTTCTAGGGCATACACCAACATGAAGAACAAGCCAGCGTGAACCCGACAAAAGCTAAGCTACCTAGCTCGCCAAAGACGCCTAATGGGCACTACCTCACTCATCGCTAGAAGACAACATAACGAGATCACCATAAGACCGGCTTGCTAAGCAATCAGCCATCCTGCTTGAGCTCACCATGAGCTAAGAATCTCTGCTTGGAAGGCAGACATCTCACTCAATAAAGTGAGACTAAGTCATAAACACATGTATGCCAACTTGCAATCAACAAGAGGGGCCCACCCCATAGAAAGTAGCTTGCAATAGCCGAATAGCAAGAGTTTTACTATCTTTCATATTTATTTCTTGATATAACAGAACTGTAACTTGTAATTATTGTATATAATCCTTCCTTTCTCTATAAATAGGAATTCATTGTTACAAAAGAGAGGAAGAGGCCTAAAAAATCCATAACAGAAAAACTCTACAAAAATCTCTCTTTTATATTAATAAAAGCTCTACCGTGGACATAGGGTTTGGTGTCATCCAGATTTAGCCAAACCACATTAAAAATTATGCATTCTGTCATCCTTCTTCTTCTTCACCATCTCTGTCATCTTCTCAACTGTACATCTTTTAAACCAAAAAATAACTTGGGATTCAAGAACTACACACCTATTGATAGAAATTTGGCATAACCAAATTTCACCGTTAACACTTTTAAACTGGGCATTAGCTGTATTTTTCTTCATTTCTCTAAAAGTTTCTCGATACTTCCACTTTCTTTAGAAAACTCCACCTCTTCCAACTCCATTCTACTTCTTTTTGCTTCACCATCTCCGACCACTATTTTGGCCTCATTTTTCTCCTTTCTACTCTGACATCATCCTTCTCCTATTGGGCCTCTGAGCTGAGCTTCAATTAGCTTGAATCGAAGCAACCATGAATCTCTTCTATTTCGGCCCTGCTTTTTCAATGAACAAAATAACCAGAATTGCAACTGACTTTTCTCTTCAGTCTGGACCATTTTGCAACTTAGACTGGCCATGCAAATGCTCCATCTCTAAGCTATAGCTATGCAGCATAAGTCAACCCTCACTATTCATCCCCTATTTTGAACTTGCTTCCTAAGTGAGAGCTCTGACTTACTTTTGCATTAACTTCAACTAAAATCCTAAAGTTATATCAGAGTGCTGATGGTCGGGCCAGGCATGCTAGTCCAGTTATATCAATAGAGTGAGTTGCTCTCTGGTTGAAGTGTTTTGGCATTATAGTCCAACATCGATCAACTCCATCATGTTACTGGTGTCTTCCTGCTCAGTTAACCTCGCGATCATGATTGTCTTGCCTGAGCCAAACTACTGCTGTGTTGTCCAGGGGAAGCTGAGGCATGGCTATGTTGCTTTGTTACTATATTGAGCATTGTAGGTGTCGTGGATGTTGGTTGATTGGGTAAATTCGAAGCTGTGAAGGTGAATAATCAGAGTTGCAGTTGTCATAAGCAATTAGGTGCTACTATTTAGCCACAAACCTTGTTGTTGATTGTCCATTTTGGTCACCATTACTAGCCTGTCACTTTGCTGTAGGTGTTATTTGAAGATTATAACTTATAGTAATAGTATGGTTTTTAGGTGGAATTACTGCTATGCTATCTCAAGCAAACCAAGCTACAGCTATATTGCCTTGTGCAAGCCAAGTTGTTGCACCCTCCCAAGTAGGTTGAGCTATTGCCATATTACATTATGCATGCAAGCCCAAGGAATTGATGGGTTGTCTTCCATAGGCCAAGCAATGTGGATGTCCTATCCGAGATAGCTTAGGCTATTTGGAGATCAATTTTTTTTATTTTCCTTTGGTAGCCTATAAATCACTCCTAAAAAAACCTAATAGTGAACCAATATGCCATGATCAAAATTGATGTTAAAGAGGAATTAGAGTCTAGTAACAAGGCTCTATCATGTGTAGATAATCAAACCCATGGCTTGCCTAATTTGAGTGCAAGGTTGAGTTCAATAGTTAGTTGGAGATAATGTTTATTACTAAAGAATAGAAGTCAATTGGCAACAATATTTAAGAAAGATTTATGAGTTGAAATATATCAAAAATAAGTTTAATAATTTTCAACATGAGTTGAGGAATCTAGAGTTTCTAAAGTGAGTGAACAATCCTCCTCACTTCATAATCCCATTAGTAAATATAAAATAATTTTATCATATAAAATATTATTAATATTTTTTTAAATAATGAAATTTTCCTATGTATTGATGTGGTCTCAAAAGTATATTTATATGTTGTATGTGTACATGAAAATGATTTACCATGATAAATTATGCATTTTAATCTTGCCTTGTATTATTGAAATTGAAAATTCTATTTTCTGTGTGATAAATGGATATGGAAATGCTTTGGCAAGTTCATGTATGTTTGATAAACATTGTTTACTCAAACAAGGATTTTTTTTATGTATTGCGATATAAGAATATTGTTGTTTTGAGATTTATGCTACTGACATGATAATAATTGACTTGGGATACTGGACCCATTGGAAATTCATTGGTAATCTTAAGTGCACTTCTGACTAGTTGATATGATGGCGTAATAAGAGGGCCACAATCAAATATATGAATATTCGACCGATGTGTTTGGATGGATTTCGGGGGAGATGATGGTTACGATATGTGATGTTATGGTTACCTCTGGGCATGGTCCTTTGGGATTCCAGTTGAGTGTTAAAATTAAATTGAGTATTGATGAGCATATTTCCATGATATCATATCTTGTTACTTATTATTATGTTGTTGTTGTTGAATATTATGTTTTCAATTACTCAATTTTCTTGTTGGATGATAGTTTTCAAATGTATATTGAGATTATGGCTTCAGAACGGGTAAGCATATCTTCATGGCTATATATATATACTTTTGAGCATAATTTTTAAATGGGATTTTCAGTGATCATAGGATTATTTACTCATTGAGTTTCTATAAAACTCACTCTTCCCTTTTTATGTTTTTTAAATCCTAAGGACACACCTACGACCCCTCCACCTCATCCTAGACTTGGATTTGCTCATTGATTGAGTGGACCCCTCTTGTGGAGATCTAAGGTATAATTATGGTGTAAATTTTGGCAATTGGTAAGATTATATATGCATGTATAGTATATGATTACTAAATGCCCAATAAGATATAAATTGTATAGTCTGGGCCACTGCATATTATTATGTTATATAGGTTATGGTGAACGTGTAGCCCTTGTATTATTGTATAGGCCTTGTGGCTAGGTGTGCAGAAAATAGAGGAAACTCTACCAGATTTTTATTAGAATTTAATATATAATTATTTCATTCTGGATTGATGAAATAGTGAGTCGTTGGTATGTTATATGCATTGTAAGGTTTGTAGGGAATTTCCTTATGGAAGGGGTTTCCTAATGATGACCTTCTACGCTAGTCACATTCTATGGATCGAGGTATGACAAAGTTAGTATCAGAGCTTAGTTTAGGGTTTAGGTGCATGTTTGAGGTCTCCAACTGCCAAATTGGGCTAGACATACCAAGTTTGTGTTAGTACACCTGGGGAGCACGACACATGAATGAGGATGTGCTGATGCCCGCACCATGAATATGTTAAAAGATCTCCACATTGCTTAGTTCTTTTAATCATACATGTATCAGTGTATTTGAACCTTGCCTAAATGAATCTTCTTATTTGATAATAGGAAAATGCTGCCTAGAACTCGATCTTCAGCTCACTCTGGACGTTGAGTGGAAAAAGCATCTGAAAAAGCTTCTCACGAACCATCCTCTTCTTCCCAACCTATACCCCAAGTTTAAGGTTGACCTAGGAGCCAAGACTAGGCACCGAGGCAAGGTTGCACAAGCAGAAGTGTAGCCAGAAAGTGCCCATCTGAAGACAGAGGATTCTTCTACAACTAGAACTTTAGTGGGCCTTTCTACTTCAGATGCCCCAACGTAGGCTATAGTACAAAGGGTTATAAGTGACCTTGTGGATGAATTAGCCCAATAGAGAGTACAAAGACAACAAGAAAGGGAATAGGCAACAGTGGCCTGGGTAGTTCAAGGAAGAGATTTAGATCTCATGACCCTAGTGGAGATTTCAGAAAGCATACATTTGCAGCCTCGGTGCACCATCCTCTTGTAGACCTGAGGTACCTGTATCCTTGCAACATTTAGCTATAGGTACTCAAAGTAGCAAACCTATAGGTGCAGCTGTATTCAGTTGCCATCCTCTTAGGGAATCTAGTTCAAGCCATCCTGTTTCAACTAGATTCGGGGCAGTGAGGTTGTGCCAACTCTGTGGGAGAATTCACATAAGGAATTATAGGTGAAGAGCTAGAACTTGTTTTGGATGTAGTCAGGTAGGCCACTTGATAAGAGATTGCCCCTACTTTCCTACTCTGCATTGTGGCATTAGAGCCACTAGTGCATCTATAAGTACTCCACCTTGAGTTGTGAGCAAGAGTGGTGAGAAATTGTGGGACAAATTTTCCAGAGTGTTTGAAGCTAAGGTTTAAGATTTTGAGTTCACCAAGACCCTAAAGAAAACAAATGACTTGAGCTTTAAGGGGGAAAACCCAGTGGTCCCATATAATCATATGGATAGGCCTACTTTGAAAAAAAAAAAGATGAACCTAAAAAAGTACTATGGATAAGGTCAAAAGCCTTGGAGGGCAATGGGTTGACAAATACTATAGAAGTTGTGAAATGTGACCTACTTGTTATGTCGGAGGATTCCCATATACTAGGGTCTTCTTTAGAAGGTAAGATGGCTTTGTTCGATGATTTTAAACTCTCATCATATGATATTAATATAGTTGGCTCTAGTGATTGTTTGGGGAAAGCTGTAATTAGAAGGTATCCTTCTCGAAGAAGAGTTTCAACCATCAAAGTGGCGTAGCAAAAGTGTGGTGGGCTCATAACCCATAGGTCCTTGGAACCTCTTTTAGGAAGAATAGGAATATGGATCAACCCAACTAGTCTATAGATGATATTGTTGAAAAGGATGGTAGATGCTGATGTGAAAAGAGTAGAAGATAATGTTCAAGCTAGATAAGCTTGCCAGGCCAAGGTAATGGAAATCTACCTTATTAAAACCCTATAGCCTTACTCTACTCCATTCAACTGCTTCCTTATTTTTAGCAAGACCAACCTTTCTAGCCAGTCTTTTTCTGGCCAGTCCTCTTGGTTCAACCAGATAAAGTTGCTCATTGATCAGTTCATTTTGGTTGAGAAGCATGAGTGCCTAGCTATTCAATTGTTTGGTCCTACTGCAAGACACTCATCTAGGCACTTGATATTGCTTGAAATCTTAACTTTCCATTGTCAGAATGAGCCTTTCTACCTTAGTAGTTACACAGGAGCTACACCTAGCTACTCCAACCAGCCTGTTACTTATAATACTCCCTAAACTATGACTCTCAGCTACCCTATCTTGGTCACTTGTTTAATAGCTTCCCATGGGACTGTAATTAAGTGCCAAAGAGTTTTACAAGTCCTTTCCTCTCACCAACAGCGTTATTGTCCAAAATCAATCACAACTCACCATCTTGTTATGGTTCCTAGATGGTCAGATGATCAAACTTCCCTAGCCTCAATCAACCTCATAAACATAGCTGCCCTGTATGAATCTTACTACTGTTGCATTATCCTACGCAAGCTATGGGTGCCAGCTTGAGTTAAAAAGAAATTCCAGTGCAATGTACATTGCATCAGATAGGGTAGTTATGCTCAACTTGAAGTCTGAATCAGATGTCCTTGGAGGTCAGGTAAAAGTCCCTCTAAAACCCCACTAAATTATTTTGGAAAGGAAGTGCTAATTCTAAAGAAATTGGTCAGCTAGTAATGTGGGAAAAGAACCACTCTTAAACCTTGATGGAAATATTGAAGAATTTCAATTGGTCCCAATATCACTTAATTTTAATGTAAATGTTCCTCATATTGGTCATGGTAGTTTTAGCAGTCATGACAATGAGTCAAATGTGACTTAGAATAAAATAAGAGAGATATGTCCCCTATTTCAAGTTATTTGTAGGAGGCATTTGCAGGAAGAAGAAGCAAAGTTCGAAGATGGAATCGATAGCCATAAAAAGGGTTGATTCACAAGCAGCAAAAACAAAAATCTTAAGGAGAAAGGAAAATATGTTAATACAAGCAAGTAGATCTTGAGACCTATCCCTAGAGTTGAAGTTGGTGATAACTTTCAGTATAAGGAAAAACTTATTATAATTGGTCTTCATCATGGGATCCAAGGTGGCATGCATTACATGAAGCATAATGGAAAAATCATGGCAACTAGTATTGTTTCATTAAGGGGTATGCCGATAATTTGGGGGCAATTTAGATGTCATGATCTACACTAGGCAAGGGGAAATGTTATAAACACTTATAAGGAACCTAAAGATCAGAAGCTTGAGCATGGCAATCTTACTTTAAGGAATGGCAGTGAGGAAAAGAATCCTATTAGGGTGATATGTGCTTCTGTGAGAGAACCATGGGAAAAAGGAAATGATTTGGGAGTCCGAGTCCTTCATGATGTATAAATACCCCTAATTGTTTGAGCGATGTATTGGTATGAACCTTTACTACTTATGACTATGTTCCTAGAATTTGAAGACGAATTCTTTTGATGGGGGAGAATTTGTAATACCTTAAAAAAACTGGTGGAATAAAATGAAAATCTTAAAATTTTTATTGAGGCCAAAGTTTGAATTTTCCTTTTCATGGTGAATTGCAATGAAATTGTTGGAGTTCATTAGGGTCAAATTATAATTTTCCTATTTCATTTTAATTTCCTTTAAACTAGGCATTGGCCACATTTTTTTCATTTCTCCAAAAGTCTCCCGATACTTCCACTTTATTCAGAAAACTTCACCTCGTCTGACTTCATTCTGCTTCTCTTTGCTTCACCGTCTTTGACCATTGTTTCAACCTCATTTTTCTCCTTTCTGTTTTGGCATCATCCTTCTCTTGCTGGGCCTCTAAGCTAAGCTTCAATCGGCTCGAACTGAAATAGCCATGGATCTCTTCTGTTTCAACCCTACTTCTCTGGCAAACAAAATAACCAGAACCATAGCTGACTTTTCTCCTTAGTCTAGACTGTTCTGCAACTTGGACTGGCTATGCGATTGCTCCATTTCTGAGTTACAGCTATACAACACAAGTCAACCTTCACTATTCATCCCCTGTTTCGAACTTGCTTCACTGGTGAGAGCTCTAGCTTACTTTTGCATTAGCTTCAACTAGAATCTAGGAGTTCTGCCGAAGTATTGATAGTGGTGTGGGGCATGCCAATCTAGCTGCATCAATAGAGTGAGCAACTCTCCGGCTAAAGTGTTTTGACATCATAGTCTAGCATCGATCAACTCCATTATGTTGCTAGCATTCTCTTGCTTGGCTAACCTCACGATCATGGCTGTCTAGCCTAAGCCAAATTATTGCTATGTTGTCTAGGGGAAGTCGAGGCATGGTTGTGTTGCTTTGCTACTAGGTTGAGCGTTGTGGGTGTTGTAGATGTTGGTTGACTGGGTTGAGTCAAAGCTATGAAGGTGAATAATTAGAGTTGCAGTTGTCATGAGCACTTAGGTGCTACTGTTTGGCCACAAACCCTGCTATTGATTGTCCATTTTTGTTACCATTACCAGCCCGTCACTTTACTATAGGTGTTATTTGGAGGTTATAAGTTATAGTAACAGTAAGGTTTTACGGTGGAATTGCTGTTATGCTATCTTGAGCAGACCAAACTACAACTAATTGTCTTGTGCAAGCTAAGTTGCTGCACCCTCCCAAGTAGGCCGAGCTATTGCCGTATTGTATTATGCATGTAGGTCGAAGGAATTATTGGGTTGTCTTCCATAGGCCGAGCAATATGGATGTCCTATTCAAGATAGCTTAGGTTGTTTGGAGATCAATTTTTTTATTTTCCTTTGGTAGCCCATAAATTACTCCTCAAAGAACCCAATAGTGCACCAATCTACCTATGATCAAAATTGATGCTAAAGAAGAATTAGAGTCCAATAACAAGGCTCCATCATGTGTAGATAATCAAACCCAGGGCTTGCCTAATTTGAATGCATGGTTGAGTTGAATAGTTAGTTGGAGATAATGTTTATTGCTGAAGAAAAGAAGTCCATTGGCAGTAATATTTAAGAAACAAATGTGAACTGAAATACATCAAAAATAAGTTTAATAATTTTTAACATGAGTTAAGGAATCTGGAGTTTCTAAGGTGAGTGAACAATCCTCTTTACTTCATGATCCCATTAATAAATATAAAACAATTTTATCATATGAAATATTATTAATCTTTTTTCTAAATAATGGGAATTTCCTATGTATTGATGTGGTTTCGAAAGTATATTTATATGTTGTATGTGTACATGAAAATGATTTGCCATGATAAATTATGCATTTTCATCTTGCCTTGTATTATTGAAATTGGAAATTCTATTTTCTATGTGATAAATAGATATCAAAATGCTTTGGCAAGTTCATGTATGTTTGATAAACATTGCTTAGCCAAACATGGATTTTTTTTATGTATTGCGATATAAGAATATTGTTGTTTTGAGATTTATGCTACCTGACATGATGAGCTAATTGACTTGGGATACTGAATCAACTGGAAGTTCATTGATAACCTCAAGTGCACTTATGACTAGTTGATATGATGGCATAATAATGGGGGCATAGTTGGATATATGAATATTCGACCAGCGCATCAGGATGGATTTTAGGGAGATGATGCTTATGATATGTGATGTTATGGTTACCTCTAAGGATGTTCCTTTGGAATTCCAGGTTAAGTGTTTAAATTAAATTAAGTATTGATGAGCATATTTCCATAATAACATATCTTGTTACTTATTATTATTATGTTGTTGAATATTATGTTTTCAATTACTCGATTTTCTTGTTGGATGATAGGTTTCAAATGTATATTAAGATTATAGCCACAGAACGGGTAAACATATCTTCATGGCTATATGTATATATATATATATATACTTTCGAGCATGATTTTTAAATGGGATTTTAGGTGATCATGGTATTGTTTACTGAATAAGTTTCTATGAAACTCACTCCTCCCTTTCCATGTTTTTCAGAGTCTCGGGACACACCTACGACCCCTCCACCTCATCCTAGACTTGGATCTACTCACTAATTGAATGGACCCCTCATGCAAAGATTTAAGGTATAATTATGGTGTAAAGTTCGGCAATTAGTAGGATTGTATAAGCATGTATAGTGTATGATTGCCACATGCCCAGTAAGATGTAAATTGTGTAGTCTGGGCCACTGCATATTATTATGTTCTTATACAAGTTGTGGTGGGCATGTAACCCTTGTGTTGGTGTATAGGCCTTATGGCCAGGTGTCCAAAAAACAGAAAAAACTCTGTCGAATTTTTATTAGAATTTAATATATAATTATTTCACCATAGATTGATGAAATAGCAGCCGTTAGTATGTTATTTGCATTGTAAAGCTTATAGGGGATTTCCTGATAAAAGGGATTTCTTAATGGTGACCTTCTATATTGGCCATATTTCGTGGATCGAAGGGTGACAAAAAGTCAGTTTGTGATAAAAACTGATGTTTTTAGATGAACAAAATACGTCTATTGTTCATCAAAAATTAACATGTAAAAATTTTTTCCAAATAAAAAGACATCGACTATAGATTAAAAATTGATGTCATTTTCTGTTTTACACATCGATTAAAAAACTGACATGATGGTTTTAATCTACCACATCACTCATATAGATGTCAATGTCCAAACTAATCTGACATATAAATATGTTTCTGTAGTGGTGAAAGAGGTCTTCACTTTCACTCTAATTATATACTCTATCTTATGTGATTATTGATTTGACCGTTGGAGTGCTCTCTAGAGCTTCAACTCCAGTCACTTGTCTTCTCATTTTTATAGATCTTGAAAAATGGGATATGTCAATATAGAATCTAGTGGCGGCCCTAAGGTTTTGAATTGTAGTTAGCAACCACAATGTTTCACACAATATTACTATTGCAAAACGCTTCATAAGCTTAATTTTTCACAATTTTGCACCATAACAATTGTATTTTTTTAATTTATTTACAATTTTATTAATCACAATATAACTTCAATTATAAATTAGAACCATGGGCCACACTGATAATACTTAAAACTCATTTGGTTTACATAAGAAGCAAGGAGGTTGAACTTTTTAGGAAGCAGATTCCCTTGTGAACTTTCAGAAAAATATTGAAAATTATTTGGTTGACAGTGAGGAATTAACACTTATCAAAAATAAGTTCTTATATTATGTTTAGCTAAATTGGGAATTTCTTAGGAAGTATTATTGAAATTGCTAAAATGTACTCTTATTATTAAATAATTTATCATTAAAAGACAAATTATGAAATAAAAAGGCACTATTGTTATTATTTAAATTATGTAGGAATAATTTTGTATTTCTATTTCATTAAAAGTACATTAAATTTTTCTTACTCGGGGATGTTAGGTAAGCAATTTATTATATTTTGTGAGAAATAAGACTTCCTAAGAAGTTACAATTTTACTATTTTTTCAATTAATGATCGATCAAATAATATAATCATTCTCTACTTCCTAGTAAGTTGCACTTTGCATAGAATTTCTTGTAAATTATATAGTGCTTTTGTGGCGGTTTTTTGGAGAAAAATCCGTTGCTTAATTGCATATGAGATTTATTTGTCTGACAATAGATGTTTTGGTAATTGATATTTCGTAATTTTTAACTACATAGTGATTCTCTTTGTATGATAGGGATTTAAAATTTGAAAAACAAAATGCAGGAAAGAATGGATATTGCAGAACAAAAAGGGGTCACGATGTCATTGCAGGAGTTCAAAATTCCCGGAACGCAGGGTCGCATTAATTGATGTGGGTCGCAATTTAAATTGTGGGTAAGCTAACCCCTTGAAATATATAGGCCAAGGCCCAATGTT
>JANHAO010025367.1:0-11365 GCA_026873985.1 Saraca asoca
GTCTAGTTCATTGAAGATGAAGCATGGGCATGGAATCAAAGAGATGAATAATAACAAGGTGTTATCATAGAAGATGAACCAAAGTTAATGGAAATAGAAAGATTTTCACCTGACAATTTATTCCTTAGAAACTTTTCTCCACCAATAGTAGTTCCGGAGACATCAAAGCGTCCTTAACGAACACAAGTGATGTCAACTCATTTGTAAGACTATGTGGTTACATATGATAATGATCATGAAGATATTGATGAAACTATTGTGAACTTTTGCTTGTTTGTAGATTGTGACCTAGTTTCTTATAAAGATGCAATAACTAATGAATGATGGATTCAAACAATGCATGATGAGATTCATTTAATAAAGAAAAATAACACATGAGAGTTAACTACATTACCACATGGGAAGAAGCTTATTGGATTCAAATGGGTGTACAAGACAAAGTACAAGCCTGACAGTTAAGTGGATCACTTGAAGGCAAGATTGGTTGTAAAAGGCTATAAACAGACGCCTATAATTAACTACTTTGAAGTATTTGCACTAATTGCCAGAATGGATTCTATTTGGATGGTTGTACCACTTGTAACTCAAAATTGATGGAAAATTCATCAGATGGATGTAAAATCAGCATTTTAGAATGGCTTCCTTGATGAGGAGGTATATGTTGAGCAACCACCTGGTTATATGAAGAAAGCACAAGAGAAACAAGTTTACAAATTGAAAAAGGCGTTGTATGGGTTAAAACAAGCACCTCGTGCTTGGTATAGTCAGATTGATACATACTTGCTACAGTAAGATTTCCAAAAATATCTTTATGAGCATACCCTATATATTAAGTCAAAACCTAATGGTGATCTCATTATTATCTATATTTATGTTGATAACTTGATATTTATAAGAAATTGTAAAAAGATGTTTGATGAATTTAGGGAGGTAATGACTAGCCAATTTGAGATGACAAACATGGGATTGATGTCTTATTTTTTAGGTATTAAAGTATATCAGACTGATGATGACATTTTTATTTCCCAATAAAAATATGCCAACGATATTTTGAAACGTCTAAAAATGGAGTCACTTATTTGAACGCTAGTTGTAGAATAGTTAGAGTTAAAGAAGGAAAAAAGTAGAAAACTATTAAATCTCACATATTTCAAAAGCCTGATTGGCAGTTTGAGATATCTGACTTGCACCAGACTAGATATTGCCTATGGTGTGGGGATTATTAGTCAATTCACGAAAGAAGCTCACCATTTATATCTGCAAGTAGCAAAATGAATTTTATAGTACTTCAGTGGTACCCATGATAATGTGATATTTTACTCTTACTCTAACAATTTCGGTTTAGTGGGATACACAGATAATGATTAGGCAGGTGATGTGGAAACTTAAAAAAGCACCTTTGGGTATGCTTTCTTTCTTGGACAAGGATCTTTTTCATGGTCGTTAAAGAAATAAGAAGTTATTACACTTTTCATAGTAGAAACACAATATATGGCCATAGCTTTTGTAGCATGTCAAGTAGTTTGGCTTCGTAAGATGTTCATGAATTAATACATGAACAGGGAAGTCCTACGAAAATCATGTATGATAATAAATCAGTTATTACATTGGCCAAAAATGTTTTTCATGGAAAAAGCAAGCATATTGGCATTAAGTATCATTATATTCATGAGTTAGTAAAAAAAAACTGAAATTGAACTAGAATTCTGTAAGTCTGAAGATCAAGTTGTAGATATTCTGACAAAACTACTGAAAGCATATGCGTTCAAGAAACTGAAGACAATACTTGGTGTTATTTCAAAATCAAATTTAAGGGAGGCTGTTAAAAATAATCTAAATTATATTTTGAAAAAAAAAAGGATAAATAGGGTTAATTTGTTGGGATAAAACTTTAAGTTTTTATTTTTTGTGAAGATAATGTTAATTTATTAGGATAAAGTTGAAGAGTTTTTTCCTTATCATATTAGGTTAGTTTTGCCTATAAACATAGCTTGTTTTAAGTTTTGTAATACAATTAGAAGGTGAGTAAGAGAAATAAGCTAACAAACTTATGAGTTTAGATAGAGTACTTTTTTATGTATTGAGTTAAAGTTGTGATCAATAAATTTCTATTTTCTTGTATTATTCTCAAGAATTCTTCTTTTTATTCTTTTGATTCCAACAAAATTATTTTATTATTCTCTCTAGTTTCACTTAAGTTTTAATTAGATTTTTATAGTTCAAAAGTTTTGAATTATGTTCTTATACTTATTTTTTTTTCTAATTGAATATTTTATGTCATTGTACTATTAGATTATATTAGCAAGTGGCACATTGACGTAGTTTAACAATTATTTGATCTAGAGTTTTTATATATTTTTTATTTATATTTAAGTGATAAATAACTTAGAAAAAATTATGATATTTTATAAATTTATTTTATTTTTAAAAGGAAATAACAGATCACTTGTTTCTTATTCTATAAACCACTAATAAATTATTATCCATGTGGGTCAATTGTTAGAAAAAATTAATAGAAAAATAACAGAAAAAATCCAATTAAGAATGAAAAACTAGACTATAATCTAATTATAAATTAAGTAAAATTATAGAGAAGTAATAGAGTAATTCAATATTTTAAATATGATATTTTATTTTACTTTTTTTAATATGCAAAATTAAGCCAAATTTGCTATATTTGTTAAATTAAAGATGAAGATCTTAATTGATACACATTATTCCAATATGACTCTAAGTTAATAATCACTAGAATAAAAATTAGTATGACTCCCTTTGTAATGTCAATTTAGAGCCCCATTTCACGATAACCACAGATATAGAAAAACGTCCTCAATTTGGTCATAAGCAACTAATGAACCATTAATTTTCCCTTTAATAATTGTCAATTTAGAGCTCTATTTAACCCTAATGTATCAATTAAAATTTTCAGTCTTTAATTGATAGAAGTTAATAACATAAATTTGATTCGGTCTAATTTGTATATTAATTTTTGTAGTTACCATTTTTTTATTCCAATATTTTAAAAACTTTTTCTTTTAATTAAATTTTATAAATTTCTTTTTTTAGTAACATAATATTAATTAGGTCAATAAATACGAATTTATGAAAGCAATCTAATCTTTTCAAGAAAATTAATATTCTAAATAAAATTTTGATCAAATTAATTTTTTATAATTAATATATACAAAAGTATATGGTCTTTTCTCTATGAACCAATTATTTTTTTTTTAATCTGACAAAAAATCACTCCTAACATAAATTCTATATATTCTATTACAAAATATGGTCTTGATGCATCTACTTTGTGAATACCATGTGCACACATTCTACTCTTACATTATATTTACAATTGTGAAATGGATGTTCTCTTTTTCTGTACTTGTGAGCCAAATGAGAAAACACAATGGCTGTGAGAAGACTTTTTCAATCTTATATACCTCGGATTCTTCTTAACTATATAGCTCATATTTGACAGAATTCAAATCACTTTCTCCCCGTTTGGAAGTTTGGGTCCCTTTTGTTAATCTCAATGAAGCATGGTTTTCAACAATCCACAAAAACCATTAAGATGCTACATTATATCTTCGGTTACCAAGTAAACATGCACACTTCTTCTTTGGGAATTTCCCATGCACTGCTATTAAATTATTAACAATAAAATTTTTCCCACGTTTAAATGTTGATGCAAAAAGTTGATATCCTTGATGTACATTACCATCTTAAATTATTTTTGAGATTTTTTCTTGTTCAATATTTAGGTTTAAATTTAAAAATTTTTGTATGTGTTAAATGATTTGTTATTTTTGTAATTATAAAAATAAAAAATAGATGTGAAATGTCATGAGGCTTTCTCTCTCTTTCTTTCTTGCTTTTTTTTTTTCAAGAAAATATAAAAGTGAAAGTAAGACTAAAAGATATAATGTGAAAACAGTGAAATTGAATTATTAATTACAATCTTAAATTTTTAACAATATATGATGCTTTTACTTATGTTTTTTTTTTAATTCTATACCTAAACTATAATCATGGGTATTGATATTCTAACTGACAAACTAATAAAAGAATGACAAGCTACTAATATGAAAGAGATTTTTAAATCAATTATTTTCTTTTAAACTTTTTAAATTAGCTTTAGATTTATCCTAATTTTATTTTAGCCTCAAACATTTTTATTTTTTGAACGAATTAGTGGGTTAATAAAATGGGTAGTTCTAGAAGGAATTTAAGTTCTTAGGAGGTTGAACATTTCTACCATTAGATTATTATTATTTTTAATTGAAATTTGTGTTTTTTTATTTGATTTGTTTACTTTTTGACATTTGAAAAAACACAATTTAATAGTGAAAACACTTAAACCTTTTTATAGAATTACTCTAATAAAAAGCAGGTTTGACCAAGTTATTTCTTTTTTTTCCACAAAGATTTGAAAACATTCTTCTAAATACAAATTTGTCCTAAATCCAATTGCCAATTGAAACACATTGAAGAAGGAAATTTTAGAAGTGCAAAAAACACAACATTGTCTTAGTGAAATTAAGGAAAACAAGCAAATTAAATGCATCTGTTATAATCACTATTAAAACTACGAATGTTTTAGAAACACAAGTAATGAAACCAAGAAATTAAAGCTTGGATTTGTGCCATTGAATTAATCAAATTATTGTAACTGTCATGTATTAAATTATTAAAGTTATTACCTAATTAAATAAATATAGTAACATATTAAATATTGTCAAAAATTAATTTCACTATTTATATATTGCATAAATAAATAATTATGTTAGTTTATAATATATCAAAATAATTTTCACCAAATTATTGCAACTTCATGTGTTAAATTAAAAATTTTCAAAAATTTATAAAATTATTAAAATTATCACCTTAGTAAATATAGTAATGTGTTGGTACCTAATTAGTAAATATAGTAATGTAGATATAGTAAATATTTACTAGATTATTGCAAATTCATCTGTTAAGTTACTTAAAAATTATTACTCAATTAAATATATTAACACATTAAACATTACTAAAAAGTAATAAAAAATTAATTTTGTTATGTATATAGTACATAAATAAATATAGATGACTTATAATTCGTAATGTCCGTTCAATACAAACAGCCTACTATGAAAACCTATTTTGAGTCATTGCTCAATATATAAATAGAAATAGTTACATACTCATGCAGTGCATGGGGATGATGATTGACACCTCTCACGTAAAATGTTATTTTATATTTCATGCGACTATTACCCTTGGTTCTTATTAATAGTCATCGCAAAAGATAAAGCCAATAGGCATTGTCTCTATTGTAGTCTAAAGGGTAGCTTGGTACCCAAAGGAGTGATGACCATTTGAGGGATGAATACCTTGTGCCCGATATTGTTACTAGATATAACTTTAGCTTCCATATATGTTTCCTAAGCTGAGTTATTACCAGTCTTGTGCCATTACATAGTCTAGCTGATTGGTGTATAATCCTAGATAACATGATTAGAACTCTTTTCTTCAACCTCAACACATGTTTAGGGAGTCTTGAACCTATAATACCATTGAGCAACTCTGGAAGGTAGACGTTTTCGTTTAGAAATCCAGAGTCATCTTGCTTACATATGCTTTCAAAGCTAAGAAATGTGGTTTCTTCACCAGACAACAATAACATAATATATTTATTTACCTCGTCGACTATATGAAGGGTATGTGCCATAATTGCTCTTTCATAAAGATAATTATCATTAGTGAAGTTATCAAGCAAAGAAGAATACGTACTTTGAACAATGCTACAAATGGATTGTTAGAAGTTTTGACTAACAATAGTAGCTACACCATCATTTTGTTCACCCATTCTACCATCACTATCTTCAACATCCATTAAGAGAATTCTTTCTTCTCGTTTTCATTAGCATCTAATGAATCATATTGAAGCCTCATGTTTTTACTCAACCTTAGTACTTTACAATGACTCCACAAAATATTACCTGTTAATCATATGAGCCTCATCCCAAATGTCTAATGCTTCAAAATATTACCTATTAATCATATGATCCTCATCCCAAATTATTAACTTAGATTTAATCAACAACTCAGTTAAAGCACTGCCTCGCTTTATGTTGGAAATGGAGTCTTCATCTATTACCAATGGAATTGCAAAGCGTGAATGTGCAGTTCTACTATCGAGAAGTAATAAGGATGCATTCCCACTTAAAGCAACATTTAAAACGATCTCACCATTACACCTTAAAGTAGCACACAATATTCTCCAATCAAAACTTTTCCAATTCCACCAAATCCATAAACAAAGAACAGTAAACCAATATTCCTCTGAATAGTATGCAACATGGATTGATACATATTCATCTAATCAGAATTAAGGCTACAAACTACCCTTTCATGTTTAGTCAAGCAATGCTCTATCATAATTAAGCTCATTATAAATTAGCCTGTTGTACTGATTCCTCATAATCAATTGGCATATGAGGGAAATGACAACTGCACATGAAGGGATCAACCACTGTTGCATTTGATAAAACAAAATGACAGGAATGTACATTAGTTTTTTTACTCAATTTCTAGTAGACTTGGAACTTTAGAACTTGTTTTGGATACACAAGTGCAAAAAAAAAAAAAAAAATTACGTTCCAAATTTCTCATGGGGAAATCAGACTAGGGATATACTTAGTAAATATAACAAGCACAAAAGGATTGTCACAAATCTATGTAACAATCTCCTTCCCACCATTATCAGATGTGTCATGCATGAGAATTTGCCATTGAGTGTCGTCTAAAATGTCGCCCGAAAAGTGCATCGTTCGTCTAATACAAATAAATGAATCAAATGATGTAAACCTTGGGGTCTCAAGATGTGAAAACATGACCAGAGATCTTATATTGTCCAATCAAATTGTCCATTGCCACCATCATCCAAGCTTAATAGTCTTCTTGTACTTCTTGGGAGTAGGCAACTATGCTCAGAGATCTTATATTGTCCAATCAACTATGTAGTATTGGTGCAGTGCTTCAAAGCATAATATCATTATCCAACTCCTAATAAAAGTTAAGTGCCTAACAAAATATGTGTAGGCTCCATTACATTCGTTAATTATGCACATTATGGACAACACCTTAAATTAAAACTTAAAGAGAATAAAGCTAGCAACTGTGAGTACTGTTAAGGACATGAAGCACAAAAGAGATAGTGTGATAAATACTCTGGGCAGATGTTTACTTTATTTGATCACTAAGGATGCAATCTCATTTTCTCAAAGTGCAATGCTATTCCACCAATGGAATGAAAGCTCATTAAATGTCAAAAAGATAAAGTGATAAATAGTTTTATTACAAGAACTCAAAAAGGCAACCACCCTGTCAGCAATTAGAAATTGAAATATTACGTGTACTAAATCAATATCAGTTCTTTGTTACTAATGTCATTAGTTTAAACATAATTAATTATTTTTTATCCCATTATAATTATCAATAACTATCTAACTGTTGCTAAATCAAAATTTAATCTACATGATTTGCTATACTTTAGTAATTAAAATACTGTTAAGCTCACTGTCCATGTAGAATGAGAGTTCATTCAAAGTTCAATTACTAGGTTGTAGTGGTATGTTCTTTCATTAACTTAAATTGTTGCATATGTGCAACAGAAATCCATCAAAAGAGTCCTTACAAATCATTTTGAGAGGTTTCTAATATAATATTGAAATAATTTAAGGTTGCATATGTGGATTGTTTAACTTGTTGGATCTGATTCTGAATTTTTCTTCCAATAAAACATCATGTAATTCTTTGTGAAGTAAAAACATAGTTGAATAATCTAGCTAAATAATGAAACTAAATCATCTTAAATCCTCATAAAAATGTAAATTTTAAAATCAAGAATAAATAATAATACTTTATTGGCTGAGAAGCATGTATTACTTTAGTTTGATATATGCTTGCATTAAAGCAAAAATTTTTAAACGGAGCTCATTAAATGTTAATTTGATTTGATGTCTTCAATTGCCTCATGCACATCAATAAGTATATAGGATGAGTAAGGATATTTATATACAAAGATATGTATAAAATATGAAACATAATGTATTATTATCTTAATCGCTCAAATAAGTCCATTTAAGGACTATTAAGTTTATATAGACTTCAATAAAAAAAAAAAAGACTGAAAACATCCTCCTTTGCTTGTTGCAGGAAGGTGATCAAAAGAACAATTAAAAAGCAAACCAATCTTCCTTCTCAATATTAAGAACCTTCTAACTCTTGCTTATGGACAAAGTAGCTGGTGAGACATCAATAATGTGATCATCCAGTGGATCAGATGGTAGTGATCTCTTGGCAAGTGTGGAGTCGTACAAACTTATATCCTAAGAATTATCAAAAGTTTTGAAAGAACAATATGCATTCGGTAAAGATTCAAACAAAAAAATTAGGTAGCATTCCATAATATTTTTAAATTATAAATTCCATCCACAACCCCTATAATTCTCCCAACCACATCATGGCTTTCGGTAATTGGCTGTGAAATGTCATAATCAACATCATCATGCATATTACTTAGTGATAATTACAAATAAAACATTATAAAGAATGAAAAATATAAATCATTAAAGTTAGTATACTTATATTTTGACCATCACCATTCCTTATAAAGGCATCTTCTATTAAATAACGCATAATATACACTTTTTTCAATTGAAACAAATTTTAAATAAGGCATAATATACACTTTTTTCAATTGAAACAAATTTTTTCAGTTGAAACAAATTTTAAATAAGGCATAATATACACTTTTTTCAATTGAAACAAATTTTGTTCCTTTATAAAATACTTTTTTCAATTGAAACAAATTTTGTTCCTTTATAAAATAAAGTCATAAATTGTAATGTTTTATATATTAAATGACCAACTAAAAGCAAAAAATTAAATCAAACACCTTGGAACTATTATCCTAAAAAATTCCTAGCATTTATCATAAAAAAAAAAATAACCTTTTTCCGGATCAACCCTCTTAAAGCATCTTTTGCATGCATTGTAAAACCATCCCCATTCATCTTTGATGCATACAACTATAGCCAATGTAGCACAATAACATGACTATATTTGAAATGATAATAGTAAGACATACAACAAATTATAACAATCATAATCAAAAGATTCATTGAACTCACCATTCTAGCTAAACAAATTTCATCAATAATCATTCTATCTGGAAGAATTATATCTTCAGCTAGTGTACAGGTTGATTGGATTGATATCTGGCCAATAATAGTTGTATCCCCTTCATCTATTTTTCATGACTGAATCAAAACATTAGTTAAAAAAAGAAAGTCCAATAATAATGTTAATTCAAGCATTAAAATTAGAATTTTGCTGTTAAGTTTCATTTCGTATACATGATATTATGTTTTTTTAAGATTAATGTTCCTAAATCTAGGATTTAGCAGCATTTGAGTTGCATACAAAGAGTTTGAAACTTGCATTTCACTTGCTGTAAAAATAAAAAATAAAAAAAGTGCACTTCACTGGTAGCATTTCATCTATTGTTAAAGATCTAGATCCTTAATATTGTTTACCTTTGAATTCCTTAATCTTGGCAGATTGCAAAATCAACACAACAATTTTCTCATTTGTTTCAGCCATATGCTTATGTAAACATCCTGCAAAATCACCTGATAGACAATTTTCTTTGTAATATTAACATAAAAAGGTTAAGATGAATATCACTCATACATAATTTGTTGACAAAATATCAATAAACTTAAAGTAAAAAAATTTCAAGTACTTACTCAGAGTCTTTTAGTTGCAAAAGACTCTCTTGCTAGTTACGCCATCATTGTTGTCCTTATCTTCAAAATCACTCATTGCAAATATCCCCATAATATTTGATGTGTGTGTGTGTGTGTGTATATATATATATGCAAAGTATCATGATGAGAATGAAATATAATAATTATAATTGGAAATCAAAATGAAATAGGTTGTTAAGATACACTAATCAAGGGCTTATCACCTATTGTCTTCGAAATTATATTAGCAAAGTTCACATATGAAAATCCATGAATAGAAATACTGGGGTCATCAATCTCATTAACATACGTAGAAAATTGGAAGTTTATTTTGTAGCAATGGGTCGTAGCTTTGAATAAGCCACCATTTAAAGCGACACTAAATTGTGAAATTATGTAAAATGACCATTCAGTTAGCAGTGGCTTGAATTTTTTAAGTACAGTTCTCTTCATTGATGCTTGTATGTGACATTCCTATAGATCAAACATTGAACTGTGGATCATAGCATAAAATGGTAATAAGAAAATCTCAGGAAATTGATTAGCAAGTTATATACATACCATGTGATTAATAAGAACCATCTCTAGGTTGTAAGTGGTTTTCTTCTTATATTATTCAGGCATGGACCATAAATGCACAATTCAAACCTTCAATCTCCATGATTCCTTCACAGGAGTCACATTAGATACAACATTAAACCTCTTTGCCATCTGTATTATGCTCAAACATAGTAACATTAAATAGAACAATACCACATATGAACAATAATGGGGAAATGGAAAAGAGCTAGCAGCTACTTATATACAATAGACAATAATAGCCACAATGAAAGTAGCTAAAATAGTGGACCAATAAAGGGTGTTTGCTTCCACAACTTCAAACCTAGCTGCTTAAACTTGAATTAATAATGAGAGAAGCCAACATTGGTTAGTAGTTTGTATAGGAATGACAATCTGAATCTCAAATTTGTGAAGCTATGATTTTCAAAGATACAAACGGATAACAGTTCGTTAGCATTCACTAGGATAAATACATTGTGCAGAGCAAAAAAGAAATAATAATCACCATTGGTTGCACAACTTCAAGCCTGCTTGGTACAATTTGAATAGCCAATAAATCTATTTTCAACTACTTTGAATGATGTGTTTTCATTTTTTTTTGGTTGTAGACTCTATGAATGCTGTGTCACTACAAGAATTTCACAAAATTCCAACGGAACAAATCCGTTGGAATTCCATCTAAATCCCGTTGGAATTTGCAATTCCAATGGATATCATTCGTTGGAAAAACCCTCATTGGAATTTGAAATTCCAACGGATCATTCCAACGGATTTACCATTCCAATGGAAATTCAAATGAATATAGCCTGTTGGAATATCAATTGGGGAAATTACTTCAACGACTTATTCCAACGGAATTTACGACGGATTTAGTCCATTGGAAATTATTCCAACGAATTTAGTCCGTTGGAAATTTAAACTGATTTTTTTTTATTTTTTCATAGTTTAAAATTTTTTTCAATTGGTTGTTGGAAGTTTCGTTGAAAACCAAAAAAATTTCAATCATTTTTTTT
>JANHAO010025368.1:0-11369 GCA_026873985.1 Saraca asoca
TGAGCTCAAACGATCAAAAGTTCTACAACGTTCCACAGTACCTTCAGGCGGAGGCGGGGATTCTGTTGGTGCAGGAGACGACACCTCTGTGTAAAATTTATACGTTTCGTACCGAACATTACAACTGGGAATCAGTACTCTTCCTCCTTGTGTGTCGATACTCAATCTTCCGGTCGCTTTTTGCAGGCATCTATTACAGTCTTGTACTGACAAATCTGGAGTGCATTGTGCAAGCGAGTATAGATTCTGAGAGCTGGAAAATTTTTCTTCTTCGGTAGCAAACTTCTTGCCAGTACTTCCACCGTTACCATTTACTGCTTCCGAGACCAACTTGTTCAGGGTTCGCCCCAGCAACTCCAGAAAGCAAGTCTGCTCTGAGATATTAGCCATTTTCGTCAAAGATCTGATAGGCTCTTCTGTTGCTACGGAGAAGAAAGACTCATTCGAATAACGCAACATGCACTCATTATACCAAACGACAGATTTTTTTTCTACAGGACACTTTTGAAGCACTCCCCTGGCGGCGATTGTAACACACTGTCGGCATCTGTCGGCGGTGAGATCTCCACGACAGAGGAAGGCGCCGTAGACGGTATTGTTGTTAACTCCGTTTGTGGTGTTGTAATAACCGTTCTCGTAGGTGGCATTTGAGGAAAGCCATGAGAGGAGCTCATTGAGATTGGATTGGTAGGTGCTACTGGGAGAGAAGGTGGTCTTGTTTGGACAGTCATATTGTACAATTTGAGCTTTAGCTGTTGTTATGAGTGAGATGCTCGTGATCAAGCAGAGGGAAATAGAGATAGTAGCACAAAGTTTGAAGAGAAACATTTTCTCATTTATCAATCTCTGGTTTTTGCTTCTTGTTATAAGCCTCTCTGTTTCACCACAGGTTGGTCAACTTTTCCCTTTATTTATATCTATCTATTTTTTGTTCTTTCTTTTATAATATTGACTGATGCAAATGAGAGAACAAACTTTTTTTATATCATGACAGCTTTAGAAGAGAAATATTGGGATGATGTGGACACGAGAGAGTAACTCCACGCGTAGTTTAGTTTGGGTCAAAAGCCAGTTTTGTATCCTCTTGAGAAGTTTGAAAAAACTTGATTTGTATAACTGCAGCTTCTCAGAAAGTTCTCTCACTTTTATCATAGTGAATAACGACGGACAAGGATATGTGTATTTGTTGGAAAATAAAGCTAAATTTGGGGGTACCTACTATAATTGATTGAGTTCTTGCATGTGTTGGTTGACTTGGACTTTCTCTCTCCCAACACTTCATGCGCGTTTGATATTGCAATAAATTAAAAATGCTTATTATTAACGTAAAAATTACGATTATGATAGAGGTTATCGTGATATCAAACACGTATGAATGAAATGCTCGAACAGAAATTAGCACAACGTAAGTAATAATCATACACTATTCTAATCACAGTATGTCTGTAGAGAACAAACAAATTACATTTCTTCTGTCAGTTTTATTTGCATAGAAAATATTTTTTTTAAGAATAATTTTTTATATATTTATAATAATAATATATTAAGATAACATAAAATATATTATTTATTTAATTTTATATGTGAAAAATGTGATGAAAAATTATAAGAAATAATAGATCATTGCATAATATAAAATAAATAAAATAATCATTAATAAAATAATCATAGTATATTACAGAATGTTGATATAGGTATATAACTTTCAATTCAACAAGACCTTATCTAGGATAGAATTTCTTCTTAATCCTTAGAACGTAAAAATTTCTTTGTAAGTTACAAATATTCTTCGATAGTCACAAACTTTCTTCACATATTATAACTCTTCTCCATATATGTGAAGTGTCTAGTTTTCAATATAAGTCAAGAATGCAAAGAGAATGATATTAATATGAGAATTTTCTATAAATGATTAACTTGTTACTTTTAGCCAGAATGTATTTGCATGTTTTACTTATAGAACTAATGGAGGTATTTATAAGAGAATTTAAGATCCTTAGTCTCTAATGTAGGTATAGATTGGCTATAATAACCTATGTTTCATTCATGATTTTTTTACCACATTTAAACACCAAACCCCATTATTCATGGCTATTAAAATATATTTTATTCATAATATTAAAATAATTCATTTAGAATTTTACAATAAGTGAATAGAACAATGTATCTTGGGTTTCTCCACTAAGCAAATTAAAACTCTTTTAAAACCAATAAAATTCTTACAATCTCCCACTTGATTTCAAAACACAAACTAAATATTTTTTAAGGCCATGATAATGAGCATTATCTCAAATTTTTCGATATAGATTTTAGGGAAAAATGTAAATTATCCCCTTAACTTTGAGTTGATTGCATTTGACCCCCCTCCCCCAAAAAAAACTATTGATTCTTGTAATTTGCCTCCTTTAATTTTGGATAAGTGATAAATTACATAAACATAAAATTTTTTCCTATAGTTCCTGCAAGAATCTAAGCACCTTGTTATATTGACATGAACTCAAATTATGAAAGGAAGAAGAATGAGATGTAGGAGCAATATTACAAACACAAGAAATCCTTATTTAAAGGATCTTGTAAGTTCTGCAAGAAATATAAGCACAAAAAAGCTAATTACTTCAAATTCAAGAACTGACTTGAGAAGAAAAAGAAACATAATCCTCTAATTCTAGTATGTTTTGAATCTAATAATATTGATGTTTCATTAAATATTTGGTGGTTAGATACTGGTGCAACCATTCATGTAAGAAATTCTTTATTGTAGTTGAAAAATCTAAGGAAGCCAGGTGATGGAGAACTAATGGCTAGCTAGGGAATGGAGATAAAGTGCAAGTGGAGCATATAAGAGTTGTTTCTTTGTTTTCATTTATTGCTTATGTTTTAGAATAAAAGATATTATTTATGTACCTTCCATGACAAGAAACTTAACTTCAGTCGTTGCATTAGACCAAAAGGGATATTCTTGTTATTTTGGAAATGGCAATTTTAATTTGCTTTATGATTCTACTACTATTGGCATCGATTCTTTGTGCAATGATTTTTATAAACTTAATTTAGACTTCGATTTTGCAAATTTCATAAATACATTTGTTGGAAAGAAAATGGGTAGAATAGGTAAGAAATTCTCAATGCTTTGGAATAAGCACTTGAGCCATATTTCTCAAGAGAGGATAGCGAAATTGATAAAAGGATTTTTGCATGATCTATATTTCTCTTATTTTAATGCCTGTATGGATTGCATCGAGGGAATACTTATAGCGAATGCCAAAAAAGGGAACAGAACCAGAAAACAAGAAGTTCTAGAATTGATCCATAATGATGTTAGTGGACCCATTTCACCTTGTTGTAGATGGATACAAATATGTCATCACATGTATTGATGGCCATTCGAGATTTGGATGGGTAGAACTTTTCACAGAGAAGTCCAAATCATTAGATGCCTTTAAGAAATTCAAGACGACAATTGAACTTAAGCTGGGTAAGCAAATTAAGTGTGTTAATTCAAATAGAGGTCATGAATATTATAGTAGATATGATAAGATGGGTAGATATCTTGGTCCTTTTGCTAGATATCTATAGGAGTGTGGAATAGAAGTCAGTTACACCATGAGACACTAGAGCAGAATGTAGTACATAACAAAGAAACTAGATGTCATGGATACGGTGAGGTATATGTTAACCCATTTTTTTTTACTAGAATTTTTATGGGGTGAGGCTTTAAAAATTGCCACCTATGTCTTGAATGAAGTTCCCAGCAAATTTGTGCCTAAAACTTTATATGAGTTTATATATGTAAAGGAAAAAGTCTAGTTTAAGTCATTTCTATGTTTGGGTTTGTAAAGCTGAGGTAAGGTCATACAATTGATTCATTAAAAATCTTGATTTAGGTTACTTCATTGACTATTGTAGTAGCTTTAGAGACAACAAATTTTATCATCCAACTTGCTTTACTAGAATTATTAAGTCAAATTATGCTATTTATTTTGAGGATGAGTTGAAGAGTGAGAATAAAACACCTTATATTACTTTTTTTAGAAAAGAACAGAATGTTGTCCTACCAATGACTGTAGAGAAAAGTGTTGTCCCAATAGTAACTCTATCAATTGGAACATTTTAGATAGTTCCACAAAATGATCTAGTGCAACTGAGAACCAGAAGTTGCAATTGAAAAGGTTCCTTTGAGGAGATCTCAAAAGGTATGTCGACAAGCAATTTCAAATAACTACGTAATATATTTGCAAGAACATAAGTTTGATATTAATGATGACTCAGATCTCATAAACTTTTCAGAAGTGATTCCTAGTACGAACTCTTTGGAGTGGATGAATGTTATGGAAGAAGAATTGGCTCCAATGAATAAGAATAATGTATGGGATTCAGTAGTATTTCCTGCTAATTACAAACCTGTTCGATGCAAGTTGCGAACTTGTTCAATGCAAATGGATTTTTAAGACCAAGCGGAATGCTCAATGTGAAATTAAGAAGTATAAAGCCAGTAACAAAGATGTAATATTGGCTAAATCTGCAATTCTACATTAGTCCTAAATCAAATACACTCTTTACAACCATACCATTTTCTTCTGACATTGAATCATGCTTTTTTCTTGGCCTTCTAGTTATGAGCCAACAGCCCAAGAAGAAAAGCAGTAAAGAAACCACAATTGGATCTGCATTTACAATGATTATTGAATTTGAAGTTCGTCCATTTCTGGCACCAATAGCAACATCTTCCACTAAATGACCAAATAATCATCATTTTCATCCCTAACATATGCGCCGAGGATGACAAGGAACAAAATATACTTTGTAACCACAAATTTGTAAAATTTCCAAAAGCCAACCTCTTTTAACATCCCAATTCTTTTAAAAGCAATGGACCCAAGATTCCACTTTACCTTTTGGTATCTCTTCTTCTGGGTTAAGCTCTGCTTCTGTCACCTGGTAAAACTGGTACGGTTCATACCTAACACTACAACTTGCAGTTAGCACTCTACCTCCTACCTTTTCATTGCAGCAATTAGGCAAAATCCCAATTGCTGCTTCCAGACATCTACTGCAATCTTCAACTGACAAATCTGGCGTGCATTGTGCAAGCATGTACAGATTTTGAAAGCTGCTGAACTGTTCTTCTTGGCGGCAAACTTCTTGGCAGCTCCGCCTCCGGCACCGCATTCATGTTGTCACCCAGTAGCGGCATAAACCGAATCTGCTCTGAGATATTAGCCGTATTCAACAAAGACATCGTACGCCCCAATTCAACTGTAGAGAAGAAGGATTTGTTCGAGTAATGTAACATACAGTCATCGAACCAAATCACAGAATCCATCTCTACTGGACACCTTTGAAGAACTCACCTAGCTGCGGTGGAGACACAGTTGCGACATACGTCAGAGGTGACAATTCATTTTTGCTCTGTGATCAATAACTTGCTCTTGTTGATTCTATATATTCATTTCTTTGTTCTTTTGCTGCATGTGGATATGGACTCAATCATGGTGCAAAAATTGATTGGTCGGTCCAGTGCTAAAAGTTTTAACTTTTGGTTTCCTAAAGCCTAAAGGGTGTTGGAACTATGTTAGATTTGAGTGATAAAAGATGGCCGACATACGATGGTCTATGAAGACGAGTTATGGATGGAAAACAAGGGAAGAGTCTTAAGTTTTGTACTTGTAATTTTTGAGTCTTTGACTTTCTAGCATCTCGCAAATTTCTTTGTGAACATCCTAGGCATGGCACACGTTACTGGACAAAGGTCTGGGGATCACAAATTTTAACTTTCTGTCACAGATGGATTTATTGGTGGATTTCTAAGCAGCAGAAGAAGATTCACAAATAAGATGAAGCTATGCAGGGAAAAATACAAGATATGTGTGCATTATGAAGTAAATTCAGTAATACTTAAACTAAGAAATAAAGAAGGAAACACACCTCAAAAGCATCTACTGAGAGTGTTAAGTGATTCGCACTTGAAATCCCTGTGAGTAGCTTATATGCCCTGAAGGCATCATCTTTACAAAGCTAGGGATCATGAATATCAATATCTGCCTTAACAAGCACAGGTGTCACAAGTCAGCTTTGTGACCGATTTTGAGGGGGCAAACGTGCTCGGTTTAACACGAAATTTTGTGGAAAAATCAAGCATATTATGAGGGTCCTGTGGCTCAAATTTGGGAGCAATCCGGCTTATGTACTAATTTTTCATTTTTCTGTCATTTTGGCATTTTGAGTGTACTTTTGGCAGGGTCCACTTGTCTAGTGCGAGTTGAAAAGTAGACGGCCACGATCCTTATATTTTTATCTTTGCGTTAGTATATTATGATGCAAAATCTCCATCCGGGGCTAGGAGAAAAGGCCTTATGTCAGCTCGAAAAAAGTATGTCTACTCTTGACGGAAGTCCTTTGGCTCATATAGCTCTTTAGCTAGGGGGGAGTGTCGGCAGCTTGTCGGTGCCTGATCGATGGCACATCGGGGCCTTGTTGGGTGATCGTTCGGGGCTTGTTGGCACTCAGTCTATGGGGATTAAGGGGTGCGGAGGCCTAATCCTCCCCTATACACTCCTAATTATGTAATGAGGCATATATTAATAAAATTCATTTGTCCCTTTATATTTTTGCCCATTGTGCCATAGAGGCTGCTTGTGTGGGATGTTCTTGAGGCTCAGTTGTGCCGGTTTGCATTAATACTTCGGTTTACTGGCTTTTGTTGCCTTTGAACTTGTTGTGCATATTCCGCAATGCCCCGATATCTATCCAAGTGTGGCTTGAGCTTCCGGAAATTTATGAGTTAGGCTGGCATGTCGGCCAAGAGTGGTGACATGCACCACACGGTCTCAGCTAGAGAGCTGCCAGTCTGTGACATATGGAATCAGAGCTCAGTTTCTAGAGAGCAAATTGGGTAGCCACACGAACTTGGCTTCACATTAAGTGCTAGTCTTGCTAAGTGCCCGAGTTCTTGCCAAGCACTCGAGAGGAGTTGGCAAGGGGGAATGGGTAGGCAAGAGGATTGGTAGGCAGGGTGAATCGACTGAAGAGTTGGATGGTGGGAAGTAAGCTCTCATCATGTCAAGGTGGACAAATGGGTTAGATTTAGCTTGTCCAGGCTTATGAGGGTTGTAAATGAAGCGAAAGACTTTCAGATTTATGATGAGACGCTGTCAAAGACTTGGCCATGAGGGCAGCAAGAGATTGAAGTGACTCTTGAGCAATGGTTCGTGCAACTGAGGGAACATTATTGGTGCATCGGGTGCAGAAGTTGGAGGACTTACTGCATGGTTGGGACGTTGATTATGCGCTCATTCATAGTAGGCATTCAGAGGAATGCCAATCACTCATGAGAGTGTGAGAATTGAAGACCTATCTAGCGGGAGAAGCCCCAGGAGAAGCCTTGGTCTTACCAGAGGGCTTAGCCACGTCCGGAGGGACAAGTTTCGGTGGAGCCAGAGGGCGAAGCCTTGGTCGTGCAAGAGTGCATGGCCGTATTGAAGCCGTGTCAGAGAACATGGATTTTACTTGAAGGAGTAAACCCAGAGGGGTATGAGATAATCCGGAGTGATCCTGTGTGCACAATCTGTGGATGTAAGAGTGAGCTGCAACACTTATCCACAAGATTCAAGATGCTAGGAAGCTGGCATTATGTAGTCACAAGATGGACTTTGTGGCAATGACCATGAGATTCAAGTTTCTTGGTGCACAGGCAAAGTGAAACTCGAGTTAGAGTGACGGACTACTCTACGCTCAACCCCTTGTTCGAGTACAAGTGGGGGAGACATCAGAGGATGTCGAATGAGAGATGTGTTGGAGGGCACTGATCTTCATAGGAGAGGTCATGAGGACCATGGTGCAAGAGTTTACCAACTCCGAAAGGGGTTATGCTGGCTGAGTTTACCAGAGGGTACTAACTCAAGAGAGGGTCGACAGATCCAATCGAAAGGCGTAGCAAAGTGGGACAGATGATCGAACCTAATGCAAGCAATCTTGGAACTGAGGGATCAGTCTTGCATCTCACATCAGTGTTATGGGGCATTAGATGTGAGACACCCTGGTAGTAGAGTCTTGAACACTAGGCAGACGCACTTGCTGTGGAGGTGGCAAAACTGAGGGCCATAGAGATGGCAAAGTTCTCGAGTTTTGGAGGAGACTCATTCAAAAGTCTGCGGAGGCAGCACAGTTCTTGAGCTTTGGAAGGAAGCTCACCCCTAAGTCTGCGGAGGCAGTAACATTCATGAGTTTGGAGAATGAAATCATTGAAGTCTACGGAGGCAACAATATTTTTGAGTTTCAGGGGGAACTCACTTGTGGCTGCAGAGGCAGCGTGGTTTTGATGGAACCAGTTCAAGGAGACAAGCTAGAAGGAAGTCGAGAGAGGAGCTGATGAGCAGCAGATTGAAAACTGTCCTTAGCTATGTCAGGTTAAAGGTCCCATCCTTTTGAAGTCCTCGAGAGACATTAGCTCAAAGAGACAAGCTGGGAGTGGTCAAGGAAGCAACTCGGAGGAGTTAGCTGAAGATCCTCAGGAAGAGTCCGTGGGAATAGCTAAATAGAGTAGGCTAGAGATCTTCATAGGAGCTGTGTCAGATTGAGGCATCAATGAGGACATTGACATTTTCTTTAAGTGGGGGAGAATGTCACAAGTCAGCTTTGTGATCAATTTTGAGGGGGAAAACGTGCTCAGTTTAACACGAAATTTTATGGAAAAATCAAGTATGTTATAAGGGTCCTGTAACTCAAATTTGGGAGCAATCCTGCTTGTGTACTAATTTTTCATTTTTTTTCCATTTTGGCACTTTGAGTGTACTTTTGGTAGGGTCCACTTGTCCAGTGCGAATCAAAAAGTAGATGGTCGTGATCCTCGCATTTTTATCTTCACGTTGGTATATCATGGCACAAAATCTCCACCCGAAGCTAGGAGAAAAGGCCTTATGTCAGCTTGGAAAAAATATGTTTACTCCTGGTGGAAGGCCTTTGGCTCATCTAGCTCTTTAGGGGGGGAGTGTTGGTAGCTTGTCGGTGCCTGGTCGGGGGCACATCGGGGCCCTGTTGGGTGATCATTCGAGGCTGGTTGGCTCTCAGTCTGTGGGGATTAAGGGGTGTGGAGGCCTAATGCTCCCCTACACACTCCTAACTATGTAATGAGGTATATATCAATAAAATTTGTTTGTCCCTTTATATTTTTGCCGTTGTGGCACAGAGGCTGCCTGTGTGGGATGTTCTTGAGGCTTGGTTATGCCGGTTTACTTTAGTGCTTCGGTTTATTGGCTTATGTTGCCTTCAAACTTGTTGTGCATATTTCGCAATACCCCGATATCTATCCAAGTGTGGCTTGAGCTTCCGAGAATTTATGAGTTAGGCTGGCATGTTGGCCAAGAGTGGTGAGATACGCTGTATGATCTCAGCTAGAGAGCTACCGGTCCGTGACAACAGGCATGTTATACAAGCAGTAGTCATTCTATAGTAGACCAAAGTAACGAAAGTATGTAAGCTTGTCCCCAAAGATAATGAATTGGCAATTATTCGATTCACTCTTACTATCGACACATTTTTTAACTATTTCCAATGTCAAAAGCTTAGGGAAGCAAAGGAGCACAGCGCTGGGTGCTCCCCCAGTCACATTCTCTTAATTACAATTCCTCAAGGATAGAGAAGCTGGAAAAAAACTGACTTGTTGAGTAGTCATCTGAAAACATAACATTGTTCAAACACAAGACCTTCAGACTTGAAAAATGTATTGAAGAAGGAAGTTTAAGGGGGGCTCCGGACAGAAAAATGGTTAAGTCTTCCAATGTTTCAAAAGTAAATAAACAACGAGGCAATGCAAATGGCTTGTTAAACCTACCAAGATGAAGTGACATGACTGAAAGTTTACACCTTACAGTTGATGAGATCTAACAATTTATAAGAGAGGCATCATCAAGAACATCACAGGAAAGAGCAAATTTATCAAGATCACGAGATTCATGAAGTACCATCATTTTGTTCACAAAATGTGAGAAAATTTTGGATAAATTTAAAAGTCAATTAATTTGATATTTTGAATCATGTTACAAAACATCGAATCTGTATATATAAATTTATTTAATAATAATAAAATCATACCTTATGTTGTTTGAGAATCCATTTTAGTAAAAGCTCTTTTAGCAACACTGCAAGAAAAATGCACTTTAGCAATCGAAATTTTCGATCACTTAAATATGATTTTCGATCGCAGGTGCATTTAGCGACCGAACAGCGATTAAAAATACGGAGTGGCTAAATACTAGGTCACAGAGCAGTCAGTGATAGAAACTGGGCAGTCGCTGAACTTAGTGACCAAATTAGTCACCACAATTTTTGGTTGCTAAAATCCTAGAAGTTTGGTCGCATTTTTATTTTTTTTGCGACCAAAAATTTCGATGGCTAAAATTTTTTTGCGACCATTTGCAATCGAAATTTTCAATCACTGTTTCGACGGTAAAAATTTTTTACGATCGAATTTTCGATCACAAAATGGTAAAATCTAGAAAAAAGATTTTGGTCACGAATTCAGTCTCCAAATCAGTGAACAACTTTTGCAGACATTTGTTTTAGTGTGTTTTAGTGACTATTTCAGTCACTAACACCTGATTGTCACATAAAAATGCTATAAATCTAATATAATATCATCCATAACAATCAAAAAACCATTCAATTGTAGTGTATAGTAAAATCACTCAATTAACATTAAAGGTAAATTTAATGCATAAAAAATATTCAAATCAAAATAACAATAAATCCATAAACTGTGTAACTCAATATAAGTCCATTACAAATAGAAAACTAACCAGTCACATCTAAATCAAGTAAAAAACTAATATACCCTAAGATTTATTATCTATATCAAATTCATCATGTGATTCCTCTGGATCATGTTATGCACCATGTGATGCTGGATCATGGGGCTCAGGCGCTGCTGGCTGGCCATCAGGAGATGAACTGATGGATCAAGGGTCAATACGTAGACGCTGATACAAATATTTTATCCTTTGCTCATTACACTGTAAGTACTCTCGCATGTCAGCAAGGAGTGCATCCTTGCCCATGAGCTCCAATGTAAGGGCAGTAACCTTGGCCCTTAAATTTATCATCTCAACATTATCTCGCACAGAAGAAGAAGATGATGCTCTTGTAGAGGAAAGTAAGAGAGAGCCTAACTCACCCTACGACTAACATTGCCCTTTTATTTCCTTCCCCTAACAAGTTGGAGGAAGAGGGCATTGTCGGCTGTTAGTGAGCTATTTCCCTCGCTACTAGTGCCTTCTCCTCAGAGTCGTTGATACTCGCGCTGTTAATAAAAATTCGAATGATTAATATAGATAACTGATTTTGAGAAACCAAATATACTAATAAAAATATACTTA
>JANHAO010025369.1:0-11384 GCA_026873985.1 Saraca asoca
TTAGTTAAAAATATTTGGATCAAATATCATTTGAACTTATTTACAAAAGATCCTATTGAAAAATAAATCCTAAAAACTAATCTTGAATCTTGAATCAAATTTCTTTGAACCTACAAAACAAATCAAAAATACTAAAACATACAGTTAGATAAAATTATTTATAAAATTATTTTTCAACATTAAAACTAAGAAAAATATGTAGCTAGATTAATCTAGGCTAACACAAGTGAAGAAATGCATTGGGGCCCCTATGTATGATATCACGGCTTTTTTTTTAATGTAGTAGTTATTGTATCAATTCTTGCCACATTCGAGCTCTTCTTGTTCTCCCATCACGAATAGGTTTGTGGATATTTTGTGAAAGCAATTGTACTAAATGCAATGCATGCACAATGTAACATATAACTTGTAACACACAAAGTGAATGACGCTTTTCCCAATCCACCCTCAGTTGAGTCAAAAAAATTATCTTCAATTGTCACTCAAAAATTAGTTATTTGTTTTACGTTATATTCATCATTGTATATATTGTCCAGACTCTTGTCCACAGAGAATCCATTGCTACCTTGATTGTCCATCTAATAAACATGCAGCCATGTAATAAAAGCATAAAATTTATGCACTATGAAATCAACCCATAAGCCAAAGGATTACACTACGTGAATTGATTCATACTGAAAATAGTCCTAAAAATCTACATGAATCGATTTTTCAAGAACTGTTATAAAAAATTGTTTTAACCGAAGGTTAGAAACTTTTATGAATCGATTGCGTTATTGTTTCATGACCTATCCACATGATAGTTTGAATCGATTTAGTCATGAAGCTCTTGATGATACAAATAGACAAATTGATTCATAAATCGATTCAAATTCTGAAAGTTAGTTATTTACTAAAGAGTAGCTTCTTCAAGCTCAACAATGCAACCCCATCAATATCCAAAAGAGATAGAAAGCATCAATGTAGAAAGATCTACTACTAGTAAATGCAAAAAGATCTACTACTAGTAAGAAACTTCAAAGCCCAGACATAGTATAGCTCAAACCTTAGAATTTAAAGAAAAACAAACAAATTTTAAATCCAGATCTAAGTATAGCTCAAACCTAGACATAGCATAGCTTGAACCTTGGAATTTGAAGGAAAACAAACAAATGTTAAACCTAGATCTAGCATTCATTCGGCTAGGAATGCAACAAATCACAGATCAAGCGAAGAATAACAACAAGAGGAAGAGAAGAACTCACCTTGCTGTAGAACTATGCCAGAGGTATCGCATCGGACAACTCCTGTGAAGGCTAGGAATGCTGAAACTAAATTGTTGGCAACTACAACAGGATCTCCAACTCTAAGTGCAAGGAAGGAAAGAGCTAGGGTCGATAAGACACAAGCTCCTCAAATTGCCACAACAGACATGAACAGTAACTTCTGCCCGTTTTCTGCACAAAATTGGTGAGAAAAGAATTTGCTGGGGGCCCTCCTGCTATTTTCTTCTCATATTCTCTGTTGCTCAATTTCTTTTCCTTAGCCAAACAACCATAGACAGTAATTTCTACCCGTCTTTTTTGTCCATTTTTTCTTTCATCTTAATTTCTTTTCAAACAAACAGAGGGTTGATGTTCTTGAAAGATCAAAACCAGTGTGTTGCAAGCTTATGTTTGTACGATTGAGACAAAAAATAAAGGCAAGACTCCCCACTCTGCCTGTCTCAAAGGGCATCTCCATCCTACTTTATTTATGCAATAGGATTATGCCATGTGTTCCTATTTATTGAATGCACAATTAAAGAAAATTTTGTTCGCGGATTAAGAAATGACCCCGATAATTAAATGCAACAACTACTCCACCACACCACATTAAATCAATTTTCAACAAAATTCATTTAGGTTTTGTTTGACGTCCGAATAATATAATATAAGGATGATTATACACATTAATGTACATATACATAAGATAAGTTAATATATTATATTATGTTTAATTCGTGATTGTATAAGATAAATATATAAAATTATCATATTTTTTTTATCTTTTATTATGTATATTTAAGAAATAATTAATTTGACAGAAATATTTTTAAATATCAATAGCTAATGAAAGCATTTTAAATGTATTTGAAGTATACAATTAGATCAAAATGCCTTCAAATGTTATTTTTTAAATATTATAATAATATAAATTAAAGATTTACATTACGATAATAAAATAGTATAATATGTTTTACCAATATACACACATATTTATGTTTGTATGTATGTAAACACAATAGTAAAATTTTTATAATAAATCAATTTAAACATATAAATTTATCAAATACCATGTATAAAATCTTATAAAGAAATTATAAAATGAGAAAGAGAAAAAAAAAGATGACATAAAAGAATTTTTTTAATTTTAATAACTTACTATTTTTCTTAACAAAAAAGAGAATATGAAAGTATAAGAAAATTATTTTTAATTTTAATAATTTAGAATTTATTTTAACACTATTCCGCCGGTCCTTATCTTTTACCTATAAAATGGATATTGGATGGTCTTATATGTAATTTGATGTTTAAAATGAAATTTTCGGATAAGGTATACAATCATTTTGAAAGCACCAGATATAAAATTCTTTTGTATAATTTATATTGTTAAGCGTTACTCAGGGTGTCAAATGGGGCCTTAATTTTGTTTTTGAAACCAAAGCTTTTAACCTTAGATGAATCTTGACGTGAGAGGAAATGCGCTTGTGATAAAAATTAATGTTACATTTGATTGTATGGAATGGAATAAAAATAGATAAATTTATTTAATAGATATTATAAAATGAGATTGTCCATTCCTTAGGTAACGATAGAACCTCGTTCTACTAATAAAGTAATGAAATAAACTATTCCATAATTTATAGATTGACTTTTTTTTTTTTTTTTTTACAATCTTTTCTCTTATATTTTTCATATATTCTAAAATTATTCTTATATTAATAAATAATAAAATAATATTATCTTTTCAATACTTTCACTATAAAAATATTTTAATAATTATACTTTTAATAATAAAATTTTTATATTATTTATAAATAATATTATTTATTATATAAAATTATTTAATATAAAATAAAAATAATAATTAAAATTTATTGATGTATAAGGATTGTCAAAATTATGAAAAAAGACTAACGTACTTAAATAACAAAATAATATAATACTATCAATAAATGTTAAAGATTTTTTACAATTAACATAATAAGTATATAAAGAATATAAAATAATTATTTAACTTATATATTATAATTATTATTTTGTTGGCATCAATATCACCTATTTAATTTATATATGATAACTATGTAACTTGAACAATTAAAGCTTTATACTTTTTAATTATTTTTTTATCATAAAGATATTATTATAATTGATAATATTTTTTTAATTCCATTCTTATAATATTTTGATGTCTCAAATATAATTATAGAATGGAGAGATTTTATTCTTAAGTATATCAAATATAATTATGAAATAATTATTCCATTTTATTACATTCTTGTTCATACTTTCATTCTCGTTTCATCTCATTCTATCTAACATAAGTCCATTGCGGAAGATCAGAAAGAGAAAATGTGTTAGGGGCAATCCTTTAACTCTATTTTTTTTTTAATTCAATACTGACCCAGAATAAAAGATATGAGTGCAAGTTCAAGGTGCTTCTCTGTTTTTGTAAAATTCTATTTATAGCAAAGCAAAACAGAGTAAAGGCAAATTAAATGTGATTAAATCTGCGAGAGCAATAGTGCTCGATTTTGAAATCCATTTTAAGCCTCAGAAGTCTACTAATTTTCAAGTGCAATGCTGAGTTTTCTAAATCTTAACATCCGATTCTTCCATTGTTGAAGTTAGGACAACTTCAAATATGGCGTGCGTATATGAAGAGAAAAAACATGTACGCGGAATTAATGAAATTCTATATCCGGTGGCTAGATAATCAATTGATTAGGACTATTAGATAGTCACCATTTAATAACTTAATAAATAGCCTGAAATTAAGGGATTAGGACTAACAATTTATTTTCTATAATGGGAAGTTATTAATAAAATAAATTTCATCAATCTATTGTATTTTAATAACTGATGGAATATTCTTGATGTATATACATGAGACTCTTGATGCATAAAGCTCTTGTATCTAGATGCATGAATTTTTAAATACATGAATTTTTAAAATACAATAGATATACATGATCAATGAATTTGAACTCTTTTGAAAACCTAAAAGACTCATAAACTTAGACAATAAGAAGGTTCTAATAATAAATGATCATGAACTTAGACAAATGTACTTGATGAATCATCATATTAAAGGAGGAGTTACACATATATATTGGTCTTCTCTTTGCTCACAATGAACAAGTGAAAAAGCCCATCAAAATTGAGTGTGTTTCAGAAAAAAAGGGAAAAAGAGAGAGACACTCATATATGCAAGCGTCATCTGTAATGTAATGGATTCATCATTCTCAAACTAAAGTATGTGAAAATCATAGATCTCAAATATCCTTTTAAAAGTTAGAAGGGCATAAGGAATAATTTTACATGTGGTATTAGAGCATGGTTTAGGGATTTATGATTTTTCATGAATGTACTTAAATGTTTAATCTGTATTTTGTCTAAATAAGATGTCTATGCTCTGGAAAATGTTTAGAACATGGAACCCTTGTCCTAAACAATTTTCAGCATCCAATCTGTTAATTTTAAATCTAATAGTTATGAGCATGTATAGGGTGTGTATGCCCCAAAATATAAATAATGTATATGGCGGTGAAGTTAGAAAAAAATATTGATGAAATTAAAATAAAACTTGTTAAAAAATAAGAATTTTTTTTTTTATAAATTTTTTGGACTTTGGGGCTGCTACGAGACTTCCCTGAATGCAACGTAGATCTAAAAAAAAAAAAAAAAAATTGTCTACGCTAGTAGTACACTTCTGTTTTCTCCAACATTCATTATTGTAATGAAATGGAAGTTTGCCTCCGGCGTTTGCATTAATTTATAGTGCACAAGAATGCAATGACCCAAATTAATCATAATTAAAAAATATTCATAATTTTAGATAAATTATATTTAAATAGTTAGTTTATTTTAAATCTTTTAGTTTTACTTCAAATCTTTTACTTTTGCAATCATATTTTTTACTATCAAAATTATTATTCAAATATGTAACATCTCCAATGATATATGTAATGTCAAGAATAAATCCAGAATATATCAAATAATTTGTAATATTATATTTGACACAGGTCAAAACATATTAGTCCGCAGTGATCGATCGGCTAATGATTGGCAGATTCAATGCAGCCTATACTGCTCCGGTGGATTGGCTACCCCCATGGTCGAATGACTTGGAACATGATAAGGAAGAACCGCGTGAACCAAATCGTCTTATCAGATTGATGACAAAAAATGTAATCAGCCCAATATAAATAATGTGACAGTGCCAATTATCTAGTGAGATTCCTACAAGCATCTTCAATGCCCAGAAGACATGTGGTCACATGCCATTTGCTCGAAGACACGCCAATTGGTGTGCTTAATACTTATATATACCAATTGGTATTCACTCTTTATCTTATCTTGTTTGATATTACTTGAAACTCTGCTTAAATACTGACTTAACTAGTAGAGTGTGCTTGGCGAATCACTTCTGCCATATACTATTGACTTTCTATGATTACAAGTGCTCGGTTCTTTGGACCTTTCCCCACTGCTTAGCTTTAGTACTCTAAGGAGTTTCATTTGGTGTCATCTGTAGTTTTCCCAGCCACCTATGTCTTATCATTGATCTTATTTGCAGTCTTCGTGTGCTCCATCACTTAGTGAGCGTCGCCATCATGAGCATGCCAGGGACAGTAACTATTATAATTGGATGATCAAGGAACCTCGTCAGATAACGGTTGAACTAGAGTGTGACAATCTGGCGAAGTAGGTTCGTCAGCTCAAGGAGGAGCTTAATGCTCTTCGTCATGCCTAGGCACAATCAACTTTGCCTCCACTGCCATCTGGCTCTTCGAGCCCTATTCTTAGGGAAGCCGATCGACTACCGCACCTGCACCTTAGGTGATATTGCCC
Source organism: Saraca asoca (assembly GCA_026873985.1). Taxonomy (NCBI): domain Eukaryota; kingdom Viridiplantae; phylum Streptophyta; class Magnoliopsida; order Fabales; family Fabaceae; genus Saraca; species Saraca asoca. The sequence continues at coordinate 6,096 of JANHAO010025369.1, forward strand.
CAATCTACTTCTGAACTTCAGCTTCCATTACCTCTTCTGCCTCCCTTGCTAACATTCTTTGTAATTCCTATTGCTCCTCAGTAAGGAACTGCTTACCCACACCTATCCTTTACTCCTTGTGTCCTATTCCCTCAAATCTCTTAAATCTAAACGTTGATTGGGCCCTTAGTCCCAAATGTTTCCTTTGCTCTGCAGCAAACAGTGGATGTCTGCCACTATTTCCCTTGCACTCACGAGCCATACGACCTAATGAACCCCACTATAGACCTCACCCAAATATCTCGACAATTGTCCTCCTACCAAGAAGAGAGCCACCTTTTCTCAGCGGCTGTGATGACCACTCTATTGCCTACTCACTTCAAGCCTCCATCCTACATGGATCCTTATGATGGCACAACTAATTCGCAAGAACACCTGGAGGCATTTCGAGCATCAATATTGTTGTTAGGTGATCCAGATGCTATAACGTGCAGAACTTTTTCTACAACTCTTAAGAAATCGGTTTGTGATGGCTCATACTTTGCCAACGCAGTCAACTAATAATTTTTGACAATTAGCTAATGCATTTTCCATGCATTTTGCAACCAGTAAGGTGCCCGAAAGATGTTAGCCATGTTGGTTAATTTTCAACAAATATGGGAAGAAGGTCTTAAAGAATATTTGGCTTAGTTCAGTACATTGGCATTGAAAATTCAGGATCTTAATGAGGGAGTAACTATACATCAAATTAGTGTAGGCCTTCGATCAGGTCATTTCTCCCTTTCATTAGTTAAGCTCCCTATCATTTCTTTCTTAGAGCTTTTAGCTTGATCGGAAAAATACATTAATATAGAGGAAGTGGAACTCGCTGGCACCAGATCAAACGAGTATAGTTTGATAGTTTGCCCTCTAGAAAATGACATTCAGATTTGAGATAAAGGTCCCTTAAGGTCGATTTAACGAGTTATTGAATGCACTGATAAACAATATTATGCAGGATGTCTGAGCAGCAAAATTAATGAAATTCCCTCCATAGAAGTGGTGTAAGTACCCCTAACAGATAAATTCAAATTTTACAAATTTCATTAGGACTATAGGCATCTAACAGATGAATGTATTACTTTGAAAGATGAAATTAAGATGCTTATAAGACATGGTCATCTGTCAAAGTATAAAAAATTTCATTTAGAGGAGGGAAAAAAGAAGATAGAGAGAGAGAGAGAGAGAATGGTCTCCATGACTTAGTCGAATGGAAGATAAGTAGGTTGAAGCAAAGTCCCTTGTTGTAGGAACTGTAGAAATGATTGCTAGTGGTTTTACAGGTGGAGGAGCTTCTAGCAATGCTAGGAAAAGGCATTTGAGGGTGGTCATGAAAGTAAAGGGAAAAAAAAAGAATATTATAAGCTAATTTGTTTCATGGGGCAAGATTTTGGAGATATTGACAAGGATCACGATGATTTGATAGTAATTTTGGTTCTAATGCATAATTTCATCATCAAGTGTATGCTTGTCAATCAGGGAGGTTCCACTGATATTTTGTAGTTGCATGCTGCAGATGCTTTGAATATTCCTAAAAATATGTATAAACCTTATAAAGGTGTCCTAATTGGTTTCATAGGGGGGACAAGTTTAAGTAGAGGGAACTGTTACTCTAAGATTAATGTTAGGAACTTGGTTGTTGACAAAAAATTTGGGCATTACATTTCTTGTGGTTGCTACCCCTTTTTTGATGAAATTCCTGGTAGAATGAAGCATTGGGGAGGTGTAGGCTGATTAGTAGATCACTTAGAAGTGTTATATGGCAAGTTTAGCCAAGCCTTAGGAAAACACTAGTACAGCAAGACCAACAGTTAGCACGAAAGGTGAATGTCAAATGGTGGATTTTGCCTTATTAGACATTTGGCAAGATAGTTCTAGCCAACTGGAGTCAGGTTCAGATGTGGAAAAAATAAGGGTTTTTAGGGATAATGATAAGAGAATAGTGAAAATTAGGGTAGATTTGCAGAAAGTGGAATGTGATCGATTGATTGATCTTCTATAGAGTTACGTCAAAGTGTTTGCCTAGGCACTGGCTGACATGCTAGGAATTGATCTAGAAGTGGCTTGTGACAGACTTTCGATTGACTTAGGTGTAAAGGCTATTTAGCAGAAGAAAAGAAATCATGGGCTAGAGAGGCAAAAAGTGATAAAAGAGGAGATAGAAAAACTGTTAGTGTAGGTTTCATTAGGAAAGTTCCACACACTACTTAGTTAGCAAATGTGATCCTAATAAAAAAGGTCTTGGGAGGATGGAGAATGTGTGTGGACTTACATTAATCTTAATAAAGCTTGCCCCAAGGACTCATACCTGCTTCCGAATATTGAGTAGTTAGTGGATAGGGTTGCTGGCTTCGAAATTTTGAGTTTTAGAGATGTTTTTTTAGGATACAATCAATGGAGGATGCATTCTGAAGATAAAAGAAAAATGAAATTCATCACTAAGCAAGGAACATTCTACTACAGGGTCATGCCGTTTGGTCTAAAAATGTAAGGGCAACCTACTAGAGAATGATGAATAAGATTTTTGTAGGTCAGATTAGAAGAAACATGGAATTCTATGTGGATGACATGATTGTTAAGTTAACAAGTTTGGAACAACACTAGAAGGATTTGAAGGAAACCTTTGAGACTTTGAGGAAGTTCCATGTAAGGCTGAACTCAAAAAAATGTGCATTTAGGGTAAGGGCTGGTAAATTCCTGGGTTTCTTAATTATAGAGCAAGGTATTGAGGCTAACCAGTCCAAATGCTAAGCCATAATCAACATGATAAGCCTAGCAATAGTGAAGGAGGTGCAGGTGCTTAACAAAAAGATCATAGCCCTAGCATGTTTTATGTCCAAGTCAACTGACAAACATGCTCTTTTCTTTAAATTGCTTAAAAATATTAAAAATTTTGAATGGACTAATGAATATGAACAAGCCTACTAGGAATTAAAAATGTATCTAGCCACACCATCCACACTTACTTGGTCAGAGCTAGGGGAAACATTGTTCATATACTTAGCAGTAACAATAGAGAAAATGAGTTCAGTTCTCATTCCGGAAACTGAGGAGGAGTAGAGACCTGTACACTTTACGAGTTATATGCTGCATGGTGCTGAGGTGAGGTATCGAAAGATAGAGAAATTGGCTTTCACTCTACTAACAGCATCTTGAAAATTGAAGCTTTATTTGCAAAGCTATGAAGTTGTTGTTCAAACAGATGCTCCAATGTGGTAAGTTTTGCAAAAGTCTGACTTGGCAAGACGATTTGTCATTTGGCCAGTAGAGTTGTCCGTATATGAACTTTTGTATGAAACAAGGAAAATGTTTAAGGCATAGGTATTGGTAGACTTCATGGTTGAGTTAGCAATGACAGAAGAGCTTGCAATGGAAGGTTTGGCCTGGACACTATACAATAATGGCTTGTCAAACGGTAAAGGTAGTGGAGTAGGGGTAATCTTGGATGGACCTGTAGTCTTGGTTTTAGAGTATTCACGAAAGTTTGATTTCAAAGTGATGAATAATCAGGTAGAATATGAAGCATTAATAGCAGGGCTAAAGTTGGCTTGGGAAGTTGGGGCACGATTTTTGAAAATTTTGAGTGATTCTCAACTAGTAATTGCTTAAGTCAAAGGAGATTGCAAAGTAAAGGAGCCAACGTTGGCAAAATATGCAAACGTTGCTAAGGCTTTGTTGAAAGAATTTAGGTTTGAGCTAGTAAGGATTCTAAGGGAAGAGAATGAGCATATAGATGCATTAGCCAAGCTGGCCAAAGCTAAAGTAGTAGTGAATAACATAATGGTAATCCAGGAGACCTTGCAAGCTCCCTGTACAAACGAAGTGATTTGTGTGGAACAAGAATCATCTTGGTTAACTCTGATAGTAAAGTTTTTGGAAGAAGGATAGTTGCCTGAGGATAAAATGGAAGCCAAAAAGGTTGAACGAAGAGTAGGACACTTTTTTGTGGAAGGCACAATTGTATAAGAAGAGTTTCTCTCTTTTAGCATTACAATGTCTTCAGTCGAGTGAAGCTAATTATGTTTTAAGGGAGATTCAAGAGGGCATTTGTGGGTCTCATATGGCAGGAATGAAGTTATGCTAAAGGTCATTCGGTCGAGGTATTTTTGTCCAAAAATGAAACACGAAGCTCTGGAATTAATACGAAGTTGTGAAAACTACTAGAGATTTGTAAAACTTCAGAAGCAGCCAGTCATTGAGCAGATGTCCATCTTTGCTCCATTACCATTCGACCAATGGGGCACTGATTGGCTAGGACCTTTCTTAATAGCTCCTGGCCAGCTAAAGTATGTGGTAGTGGCTGTTGACTACTTCACCAAATGGATAGAAGTAGAACCCTTTGCAACCATAACATCAAATAATATGCAAAAATTCATTTGGAAAAACATCATCTGTAGGTAAAATTTTTGAAGTTATAAGTTTTGTTATAAAAAGCTTGCTAACAGTGCCTTTCGGGTATGGCCTCCTAACTACAATTATATCAGATAATAGGAAAAAGTTTGCTAGCAGTGACTCTCAAGATTTTTGTCAAAGGTATATTCCTCTTTTCACATCTTATGCGAAAGTACAAAGTCTGACATACCTGAATTGAAGGCTAGGAATCAAGCAAAGATTCACTTCTGTTAAACATCCCTAGTCAAATGAACAAGTTAAACTAGCAAACAGGATCATTCTAGAGGAACACACTAAAGGCTGGACAAAGCAAAGAGAAGATGGCCGAAGAATTACCAATTATTTTGTGGGCAAAACCATTGTGCACTTAGCAATTGGTGAAACTCCTTTTAGGGTCACTTACGGAAGTCAAGCATGCTCCTAGTTGAATTGGGACAGTGTTCCAAAAGGAGGGAAAGGTATAAACAGTAGAAAAATGAAGAAACAATGAGGGAAGAACTAGATATGCTAGTTGAAACAAGAGAAGTAGCTTAATTGCAAAACGAATGCTATAAAGCAAAGATTGCCAAAGTTGTGAACAAAAGAGTAAGGAGCAAAACCTTCGTAAAAGAAGACTTAGTCTTACAAAAAGCACAAAATGAAGGAAAGTTGGCCGTTATATGGGAAGGGCCATTTAGAGTATAAAAGAGCCTCCTCAATGACACCTGAGTTATATTTAATATATCTAACATGGATGAATGAAGAAAAATTACATCCGATATACGTTTAAAAAAATTCAAGCAGGTCCTTCGATCTAAGTGTTAGTCTGGATGGGTGCCCTAGACCAATTTGATTGAGTTCTAGTGCATCCTAGACTATACATTCTGTGCATTTAGATAT
>JANHAO010025370.1:0-11363 GCA_026873985.1 Saraca asoca
TTATTTTAATGAAACTCTACTTCAGTCATGATGTTTCTCATTTTGTTTTATATATATGCATATGCTTATTTGGTTTGAGAAATATTAATAAAGTTTGGACCTAGAATAAACATAGGATTTATTCATACAGTATTCTAGACTAATGTTAAGATGCAAATATATGTGATACATGGAAGATAATACTTATTATAAGAGGAACTATCGCTATGATTCGTGTATTTGTTTCTTACCTTGACAAATCCTAGTATGTATATTGGCCAAGTGGAAGAATATAAGATAAAGATTGTTAACCGGTGGATAACCTTCCACTGTTTTAAGAAAATAAAATAAAATCAAAGTTTATCTCCTTTTCTGGCCAAGATAATAATCCTATTAGGATTAGGATTTGTGAATTAGTTTAGATAAATCCTTAACAGCTAAGGATTTGATAAGCTTCGTTGATGGGCTGATTGCTTATATAAATAAAGGTTATAGGGTCCCTAATACCATCATCAAATCCATATAGAAGGAGTCCATTATCTTGAGAGATTGAGAAACATTAGAAGAGCACCTAGTACGTAGGAAATATCAAGAAGAAAGAAGAGGGTGCTGCATCAATGGCCAGAGGTAAGAATTTCAATCCAGCTTCCGTTGTTTCTTGTTTTGGTTCGGGTTTTTGTGAAAGAATGCATTATGAATAAGATAAAATGCATTACAACCTATACTTTTGAATATAGAGTATCAGGTTCCTATCCATTTAAATATTTCATTGCTTGCAGATTTTATGCTTAAAGGGTTCCAAAATTATTGCTTAAAGTGAACTGCCTGAACACATTCCTTACATCTAAGCTCATTTTTATTTTCCTTGTAACTTTGATCAATTTTATATTGTTGAATCTATTACTCATGGTAGTCTGCAACTTAGATTTGAATTCTCTGCTGATTTAAGAACCATTTAAAACATTCCTTGCACCACTATGCTCAATAATGCAGACGTTCCCTAACAGCACACAATCTCTTTCTTGCTTGTCTGTCTTCCTTCCTCACTCTCTCTGACACACACATGAACAGGTGATTGTGCTCAAGGTGATGAAGCAACCAAGGGAAAGTTTGGGGAAGGGGGAACGGTTGTTGTAGGTTCTAAGGCTTACTTTTCTCATTAATTAAGAAAGCAAAAACACAAACTTCTTGTCAGAACTCTTCACAACATACGATTGAGCTGGAAATTTTTTCTAATTAGAAAACACAGCTATGCTCTAACAATGGGCTTTCATCCATGATGGATCTAGAGCTTAACTCGAGGAAAGCAAAATGGTGTTGTCTGGAGAGCAAAGGCGAAAAGATAAATCACTGATGTGGTGGATCTTCTGAGTTTTTGTTTTCTTAGTCTGCAACACCTGAAATAGATCCAAGAAGTGGATCAAAAAACTGACATTCTGTGGCATTTTCTAAAAACATCCTGTCAAACATTTTAAAAGCTAAACCATGAAAACGTCCTGAAGAATAAACTTTTCTCACCATAATCCCTTGGTGTTTTGCATTTGAAGCATTCTGTCCTGCTAGCATAGTTATGTACTCCGCACCCTATTCTGTTACATCAGGAAGAAAGCAAAGTGAGAAAACTGATGTCTGAATACGACGAAGAACTGAGGATATTTGTACTGTATTATATATCTGTGCACATGATATACAGAAGAAAATAATCTAGCTTTATAGTAAACCTTATGGAATAATGGAAGAGAGAGAGAGAGAGAGTGCATTTGATTCATACTATTTTGTTGCTTGTCTTGCAGCTAGTGAGTTGCATATCAAACGTTTGTAATAAAATTGAGTGTTTCTTTATATAAACCACCATTTTCATTGTTCTTTTCAACTAATGTGTTTAGATCCTTGCTGGCAGTCTATGACCTCTTTTGAACTTTTGGCCAACAAGAAACTGTATAATTTGTTCTTATAATATTATATATGAATGTGCACACACTAACTCTATTTCTTACTCTTCAATACACTTGACAATGCAGTTTCTATGTGCAAACTCAGTTCCTCATTACTTAGTATACATTTCTTCTTTGATCATTGGATACGTAGATGATGTGCGGTGGGGCTGTTAAGTTGTGGCAAAATGCAGTCTCTTTATTTGCATTCCATAATTGGGTTATTGTTCAAATAAGAAAAACAAGATATTGGACTAGTAGAAGTATAAATACTAATTTTAGTGTTCAAGATATAAAGAGAATGTGAACTCACCCAGCACAAATCCAATCACCAGACTTCCATCCAGGGGGAAAACTTCCATCAGATCCATATCCTCCTGAGCCCACAACATTTCCCCCATACCCATAACCATAGTCGTCTTTCATTGCACCACATCTATAGCAGTTTGATCGGCTGGCATAGTTATGAACTCCACAGTTCATGCCAGTGCAAAACCAGTCACCTGCCAAGGCTTCAGTCCTATTGTATCCATAAGTTGAGGGCTCCGGGCCTCCAAACTTGGGGTATCCGCAACGTTGGCATGCATCCCGCTTCTTGAAATTCATGTGTTGGCAAGCACCACACATCCAATCTCCTCCTGCCCAGCTCATTTTTTTTCTGTTTAAGTTTACTTGTTAGGAGGGAATCAAGAACAATTTTAGGTTACCTCAATTCCTAGTTCCAGTTACTTGTCACAAAACTTAGACTACCTGTTCTGCCAAGAAGAATTCTCCTATTAAACTAATTTTAATTAAACCATTTGAAAAGTGATATGAAAAATGGTTTGCATAAGGATCTTCAAGGTAGCCCTCTTGTTAATTTTACTAATAATGATTGAACCATGAGGTTCCGCGGGCACTTCATTTGTATAGAAAGATTGCATATATCTTGCAGATAAAGAAAATTTTCAGATATGTGAGTGATAAACACAGAGAGAAGTTTACCTAGCAAGAATAAGATGAATAACAGAAGTAGCACCCTAGCAACGGTTAGTTGCTTCTGTAACAAGCTTTAAATGCAGATGTTGAGTTTGCTGATAGGGTCGAGAGGCTATATATACTGGTTACAAGACCTTTTGTGTGGGAGACATGAATATCTCTTTTTCATGCTCTGGCAATTTAGAGATGGTTTTCTTAAGATAGGATTCCAAAGGTAGAAATTTTTTGAAGTATTCAAATAAACTTACTTGTGCCCCATTCATTATTCTTACAAAGGATGGATGGCAATGTGGCCACCGTGCTTCTAAAGGTGGTAAATAATGGTGCATGTGTACGCACATTTTCTATCTCAAACCCCTCTTTTGCCCTTCTTTATACGATTCCTCATGCATTATTGGAGAACATATGCAGAGGAAGTGAGGTGGTATGAGGGGAAGCTCCTATGTGAATGACTGCAATGGAATCCTGTATCCCCCAACCCCACCATTGACTTGATAATGTGAGCTAATCAGCTCAACATTTATCGGTCCATGCATAAATGCATCATACTGTTTTTGTCCGTGTTAGCCATATAAACCTTCACTGAGTAAACTCATGCAGCTATTGTGTAAGTGCAATAAAGAGAATTAGGATTTAGTCTCGATATACTGGTGTGTAAAAAGCGCGTTGCCACATATTGTCAATAGTGTAAAGAATTATATACTGATAATACACCAAATTTATTGACTTTGTATCCAAGCACATCTATTTCCAATTTCTTTTTTTTTTTCCTTGTTTATATTAATTTATGGCAATAATTGGAATGTCATTGGAAGATTTATATCCATTTCCTCTAACAATTGTTTGTTTCCCTTTGACTGCTTATCAGCATATGCAAGTGATCTAAACTTTAGGACAAATGAAATGAACTTACTGGCTCTTGATGGTGCAGAGATCAGAGGATATGATGCTCTTTACTTGGAAGGTATGGCCAGCTTTCCTTACTTCCTTTGTTTTTCTTATTTTATAATATAAGGTTCGCGGCGAACCGACGCTGAGCAGAATAGATAGGTGAACCTGGTCATCTTAGTTTTAGGAAAAATGGGTACCATGGAATCAAATGTCTTTTAGACCTCCAAACTGCATGTAATGAAAGCGGGTCTAGTGCCCTTGGATTTTTTAGCTGCTCTTCATGACATATCTTCATAAATGGGATAATTTATATTATTAAAATGCTCTCAACACATTGTAAAGTTATTCGTAATTATTGGATTTTCTCATATGGAGAATATGTTCCTTTGTGTAGACTGTAGGGCCTCCGAAAATATCCAATTATCTTGTATGGTCGTGTGAGAGGTTTACGAGGAAGAAATGATGTGGATGTAACATTAATTTGAGTTAAACTAATGCTAGATGTAATTCAATTTTTCCATGCATATAGAGAGATTTTAGTTGCACTAAATGCATTTAGGTTTTGTGCCATGACCCAATTACAAAGGAACACAACATTAAATAATGGAGAAATAATACATTAATATGCAAAAAAAATTAGTGTATCCTTCCTCTAATTGATTTAATATATACAATAAGTATATTTAGTGTAATTAAGAATCTCTTGTGATCATGGTATCCAACGTAGTCTTTAGAACTTTCTTTTTCTAGTTACTTGAATTTGAACTGAGGATATTGTGTGTTTTAAGTTACTTGTGACAAAAATCATTCTTTGTGAATTAACCTTAACGCAATACCTTCCTCTTCGCATTCATTGCTTGAGAGTTGAGACCTTTTATGTATTATTTTATTGTAAATTAACTCTTCGTTGGTGCCAACTTTTGCATTCATTGTTATTCTGCATATATACATGTATCGGTTCTTTAAGTTCATAAAAAATATATATATTCGTGAAGAGAAATGACAATTGGACATAATTATCTTTCACAACTCTCTTACACCATTTTTTTATTATTGGAGTTTTTGTGTGAAAGGTGGTAAAGAATCCATGTAAAAATTTAACGGTAAAACAAAAGCATGTGAGAAAAATATAGAAAATTTGTATTGATTTAACAATTTTCGTTTGCAAGTCATAATCCCTGGGAATATACTTCATGACTGGGATTCATAAACTTTGAGTGAGTTTGAGACCCTCCGACCATAGTATGGGGATCCACCATTTGCTGACATCGCTTGCTCAAATCAAGTCCCCACAGTAATGGAAAAATTCCTGTATAATATATTACATAAAATTATTACGTGTATTTAAAATGAATTTTATTAATAATTCCAAAATTAGATGATCTTATATTTAAATATTATTATAAATTGTTTATTATAATACATTAAATGTGCAGTAGTATTTTTCCAGGCATATATGCTTGCATGATGGCCACAGGTTCGATAAGGAAGAATCCTAATCACCATTTTTAATCGGACACAGTGCATATTCGACATAAAAAAAAGTATTAAATTAAAAATAAAAATGTTAAGAGAGTGATGCCACTATTTTTAATCTTTATTCTCGATTTGTGAGTATATTGAAATGGGTCCATTTCTCTTCAATAATACTTGAAGAATCCGCATCCTAACAACATTACCTCCAAATATAACCCTTGCTTTTGAATGTTTGAATATTCCCCTTTCTCTGAATGGGTCGGGTCACTTCAATCGTAGTTATCCTAAGTTCCAAAATGTAGTGGTCGATTAACTGCAATCTTGCAATTCCAATTCTTATTCCACACTGCAATTTATAAAGTTATCAACAATATTTATGAAAAATATCTTTCGTTCCTTATATTTATAGTTGGAAAAAAAAAAAATAAAACCATAGAAATGGTTTAATTTATTCAATATTACATACAAAATTGTGTGGCAGAAAATACCTATTGTTATAATTTCTGTTTGTTTTGTCATATTCTTTATATTTAATACTGAACAAATAAATTATTTTTTGTTATTTTAATATTTTATAATTATAAATATAAATAAATAAAAATATTCATATAGAAATATTTTTTGTCAAAATAAACAGGCCTTTAAAATAAAAGTTGTTTTCAGTTATGATAATTATATTTTTTTTATTAATCACAAAGTATATAAATAATATAATTTTTTTATTTATACATAAATAAATAAATAAATATTTAAAATATAATTCTTTTTTGATGAAACGAAGAGATGAGATGGATCATGATGCTACATTCAATGTCAATTCAAGAGAGACAATATATTCTTTAAACAGAAGACTCGCAGTTTTTGTCCATTGATCTGCGAATTTGAATCCTACCTATTTGCTTGAATGATTGACAGGTCACTCATACGTCTTTGTAGAAGGAGTTCACAATTTTATGTAAGAGCCCACAACTTTAGTTCTGGAATAACGTATTTTTTTAAACAAAGTTTCAATTTCTTACTATAAGTAGAAGGATCAAAATCCATACATTATAAAAAAAATATTTATATATTCCAATTATAATATTTGTCCTTATTTCTATTCATTAGAAAAAAGATAATTATTAATTATAATTAACTTCTTTTTATTAATAAAAATAAAGATATGTGTTATAATCAGAGTATATAATAATTTCCCTCGTTCCCAACAAATATATTCTTGAATGTGTGGTTGTTCCCCGTGGCATCCTTAATCCCGAACATATTAAAAGAGAATAGCAAGTGTCACTTTTATTGATAGGTATTAAATGGCAAATTGATGTTGCAAATTTTTATGAAAATAAGCCTTTGATCTCTAATATATTTACCATGCATCCAAGCAAACCATAGGCTCTAAAGAAGAACATATATGCAGAAAACAAAATGAATTTTCATACATATAAGCTGGCTGATCATAATGGATACAATAAATGCTCTCTTCTCATGCTGTCAAAATGAAAACCCATTTTAATTATTTATCCATAAATTAATGTGACGGGTTCACATTTGGATTCATGTACTAATCAGCTTTAGAGAGCTGCTGGAAGGAGTTCTTTCTAGCAGTTGCCAATACAGTTTTGTCAGCTACTATGAAATATGCTGCTCCTGCAACTGCCTCATGCAATCAAAATACTATAATCAGAAGACAAAGTAAAAGCTAACAATGATATAATGAGGCATGAGCTTGTGTTTGTTTGTGTGTACTTGTTAATTAATTACCTGTGGATATTATGAGAGCTTGAGCAGTGGGGTTAAGATTGGCTTTTGCCCAAGGCAGCATCCGAACACTAGCCAGCTGCATGTATGCCAAATCAAAGCATTCATATGAATTAGATTTGATGTATTAATTCATAATTTCTTGAAAAAACTATTATTCATTAATTAATTAGTGCAAAGATTATATATACTTACAGTTGGAATGGCAGTGGCAATACTGGCTACCACGGCTGCCTTAGCTCCTGCTATCACTCCCTCTATTTACACGTGACATGATAAACAAAATCTGATCATTTTGAGGTTTTTTGAAAATTCCCAAGATATTTTTTGAACATTACCAAGTATGGCTAAAAAAGGAAAAACCCAAGTCATTTAAGACAAATTAGAAGATGAAAAGTACCATGAGAATAGCGCTTGGCCATGGCCAGCCTTTGGTCGATTGAAGCCAAACTGGTCATCTCAAGAGAAGTGGCAGCCACATTCTTTGCCATCTTAATTTCAGAAAGCTCTAGATGTAATTAATTGAAAGGAACAAGTGAAATGAGGTTTGGATGAAGTGGGTGTGTTAAGATTTGCAGCTCTATTTATAATGAAGGGCTGACCAACTGATCTAAGTTTTTCTGTAAAGCTGAAGAAAATATAGTTTCTTATTCAAGGTTGGAAGCATGTGGAGTTGATGGTTTTGTTCCTCTGAATTCCACCGTCTCAGACATTGGTTTCACTTGGTTTCTGTTTCGGTCGGCCGATGCTTTTCTTCACTTCCCAAGTTACCCTTCATTTTAAATCCCCATAAGCGGTTTCAACTTTCTATTTGACAGTATGGGCATGATAGTAATTTGGGGAGTCATGCATGAGGGATCCTGTAATACTGGTGCAGAAAACAACGGGCATAGAAATCAGAAATGTACCTGCATTATACGCTGGTGTCTTTAATCTGACACAAAAACCCATAAACTTTGGATTTTCTTTTGATTATTCGCTTACTTTTTTTCCCTAAAACTTCAGTTTATTAAAATTTCTTCTCTTATATTTTTTTTTATTTATAAACTCTTAGAACATAAAATCTTTTACTTTCACTCAAATTTTGTTATGCAAGGAATGCCTTTTACTTATCAACAAATGACGAATGAAAAAATTTATTTTTTTTTATTTCTTTTTCTGTTTCATTTCAAATCATGAATGAAATTTTTAAAATTTTTAATCTTTATTCTAATTCAAAATATCTTTTTTTTTATTTGTATTCAATAATTTATATATAAATTTTTGTTAATTAAATAATTAAAATTTCTAATATGAATTAGTTAATTTAAATTTCTAAATAAAATAATTTATAAATAAATTTACTTGTGTATTAATATATTAACAAATATTTTTGAAAAGATAAAATATTTAAGTAATAAATTTAATTAATTAAAAATATTAATATAATAATTTTATTAAATTAAAAAAATATTTTCTTATAATTAATATAAATATGATTATTTTTATTATATAATTATTTAATAAATAAAAATATAATAATAATTTATTTATATTTTAATATATAATCTAAATTTGTATTATAAATATTATTGAATAAAACAATCGATATTGCACAGAATACACTCCAGTCAAAATATGTTAGAAGTGGATTCCACCTGAAACTTGCCTAATCATGAAATTCGCAAATATACCCTTTAGTTTTTTTCAATGTATACACTGGTTAAAGATTTTGTTCTCGTCTCAACTTCAAGTCAATGGTTTAAGTTTTAAGTTTAGACCAAATGTCACTTAAAACCATGGGTGAGAGTCACTGGCTCGGTGCTGCTCCGGTGCTCCCCAATTACCGAATACTATAGAATCGGTTGGTTGGTTGGTTAGCGTTGAATTTTTCATGAAAAATTTAAATTTTCAAAGTTTTGGCATGTATTACGCAAGAAACGCTAAAAATCATTTGATTAGCATTAAAGAAATAAATTTTTTTAGAAAATAAATTTTTATATAATATTTGAGTAAATTATAAATTTTTAATGAAATATTATTAAAATGATTAAAATATTTGATAAAAAATTATATTTTTATTAAAATATTATATATATTTTAAAATATTTTTATTATTATTTAAAATTTATAAAATAATTTTATATTTTATTTTATTTTATTAAAAATACATAAAATAAAATTTATCTAAATAAATCAAGTAAATAATTTTTCATATCTTATAAGAGGTAGGACTTCTGAAATTATAACTTATCATTCTTCAGCAAAAAAAAATTATCATGTTTACTTTGGGAATAGTAAGATATTTTTTTTATTAAAGAAATAGAAAAAGACTTGGCATATCTCACCGACAACAACGTGAAACTTGTAACACGTGCTTTGTTGTTAAGGTCTCTAAGAGAATATTAAACTAAAACTTGTACAAGGGAAGCTCACCCATAGACGCATGCCTTTATCGGTAAGGTCTTTAAGAGAATATTAAACTAAAACTTTTTCATTTTTGAAGGAGCATTGGATCTGGACCATCTGGTTTTGTTATTCAGATTGCAAAAATTGAAACACGTGCACAAACTGGGGGACTGTTGTTTGGATGATTAATTTGGCGGTTCAAACCACAGACAATAGTATTTTCATTTTCATTTTTTTAATGTTTGGGGAAAAATTTTAGAGTTTCGAAACATAATATTTTTTATGTTTAATATGATATTATGGTATAAAATTTTCCATATTAATTATAAGATTAGATGCCACCAAATGGATTGATTTTGTGATATCAAATTATTACTTCATATTAAATGATAGAAGTCATGATCTGAAATCAATTTATGATTTATAAAAAAGCAGAGTGATAGCACAATAGACTCATCCTTTAAACAGAAATTATAACTAAATGTAAACATTTTACAGTGAAAAATTATTTTAGGGAATTGATTTGATGTCTTCTGTAACAAGAGAGCTGTTACTCTTTCTGTTTAGGTTTTGTTTTGTTTCGTTGGAAGACAATTTTGATAGGAAATCTTTTTTCATTTATATATAAATAAATAATTTTTATATCATTTATAATTTTAAGATTAATAAAATAATATATGATAATAGAAGAAAATAATTTTTTAAAATTATAAATATTATTTTTTACTACATTTTTCCTATATAATATTAAAAAATAAAATATTTTATAATTATAAATAATATTATTTCTAAAAAAATAATTTTTTTTTTAAAATGCAAACTAGACTCAAACTTCATTAGCTTTCAAGCAAATGAATGACATGATTGTCTCTCCCCACTGCTACAGTTCAGCCCATGGATTTTTTTACAACTTCTACGCATTTAACGAAGGAGATAATAAACTTGATATTTTTAAAATTTTATTAAATGATAAATTATATTTTTAGATTTTAAATAATTTATAAATTATCTTTTTAAAATTTAAAAAATATAAAAATAGTAATATTGATTATCAATTTTAATCTTAAACTAATAAATGTATTTTATATATTTGATTGAAGTCATATTTCTTCTTCTATAAAGTATAAAATTCACACTAATCATATTATTAGTTTAAGTAATTTCTAAATTTAGATCATAAAATTTATATTTTTATTATAAAATGTGATATTTAATTCAAGTTTTATATTTTATATATGGAAAAATAAATCTCTCAATAAAATATATATACATATTTACTAATCTAAAGTTAAAATTAATTAAAAATTAATGTTTTCATAATTTTTTGAAATTTCAAAAGAGTAATTGGTTACTTTTATTTTTAATTTAAGATGTAATTTATAAATTTTTAAAGTTTAAGGGATAATTATCACTTTGTGAAAATTTAAGTGTGTAAAGTATATTTTTTCTTTTAAATTAATTTATTTTTGTAAATAAATTTAAAGTAAATTAGTTATGCTTTATTAAGTTAAGATGGTTATAGAAATATTAATGATCTAACGTAAAACAATTATTTTTACAACTTGATAATTGACTGAGAGGTGCCTTATATATTTTCGTCTGACTCCTGAATTGGAGAGCCAACCGTGTGCTTAAATCTGCAGTTCCTGTAAAGTCAGAAATATACGGACAATTCATAATATGAAATCTTCGGAACATAATTTAGCCATTTAGGGCATATTGACATTGAAGTACTTTAAAATCACATAATGCGATTCATGGGAAGAGAAGAGAAGAAATTTAACTCTACTTATTTTAATCACAAAATAATGCGTTAATAAAATATAAGATCTCATTCATAAAAGTGGATAATTGGTACATGAAAGCTCTCCTGATATATGATTTCATTATTTATACAGATATGATGGGTTCACATTGGGATTGCTATATATTTAATACAACCAAATTCAAAATTCATCCGATTCA
>JANHAO010025371.1:0-11370 GCA_026873985.1 Saraca asoca
GTTAAACAAAAACCACAAGTTAATGACTATTTAAGAGGTAAAATCAAGTATTTTTACAGGTACATTTTCTACTTATCACCTATCAGATACTTAGGATAGGATCTTTGCCACAGAGAAGAATAAGGAGGATTTCAGGAAGCCCAATCCTATAAGGACTCCCAACAGATTCAGGAACAAAGACAAGTTCTATGCTTATCATGATGAAGTAGGGCATAATACTTCAGACTGCTAGGCACTTAAAGATGCCATTGAGGATCTAATCAAGAGAGGTTGCGTGAGAGACTATATGGTGTGACCTGCGGGACAGTGGCCTCAGTAGCCCCAACAACCAGTCCAGCAGCAATGCTAATAGACTCCTAAACAAGAGGAGGCACCCATAGTGAAAACTATATTCACCATGCAAGGTGGGCCTCACATCACAGGTACCTCAGACAAGTCACATGAACGCTATGTGCGAAACACAAACCATGTCCTGCTCACGGGTTACAGTGAATTTGAGAAACTCACCAAGAAAGCTAAAACGAACTTGGATACAATCACTTTTATATATGAAGATGCACAAGGAGTACATTTTCCTTATAATAACATATTAGTCATTCGAGCCAGAATTGGCAATGCTAAGGTGTGAAGAATAATGATTAATATCGGTAATTCGGTGAATAATATGTAAAAGAGGTGCTTTAAGCAGATGGATTTGAGTGTGAGCCAGTTGAAACCTCCCCCAGAGCCTCTCTACGGCTTCATAAGAGATGCAATACTACCAGTATGATAGATCAAGCTCCCCATTACTTTAGGAGAATCAAATTACCAAGCCATTGTCTTAGCAGACATTTTGATTATAGACTGTCCCTCGGCATATAATATGGTACTGGGGTAACCTATAATGAATGACCTGGACATGGTCACATCAACTAGGACACTTATATCAGATTCTCGACCCTCAATAGAGTTGGATGTGTGCGAGGTGAGCAGCATATAGCCTAACGCTGCTATAAGGATGTAGTTAAGTTGGAGGTGAAAAGGAAGAAAGTTAATGTGGTTTCTGACAGAGAACCACAAGCTGCGAGCACAACAAGGGCTAGTCATGACCTCGACCATCGTGAGGTGCATGTAAACAAAGTAACTGGGCTAGTGGAAGAGCACGAAGATGTACAGGTCAGCGAGATAGATGCTAAAAGATGCCTTAAGTTAGGAAAAAACTTGCCTCCAAATATGAAAGCCTAACTAGCTAAATTTCTAAAGGTGAACCTAGATATTTTTACTTGGAACCATAAAGACATAATGGGGATTGACCTCGGGGTCATGTCATATAAGCTCAACATTGACCCTTATCACAAGCCAGTTTTTCAGAAGAGGAGGCCAATGACTATTGAGCGTTATGTCGCTATTAAGGAATAGGTGGATAGGAAGAGGTGGATAAACTTCTAGCCATTAAATTTATCTAAGAAGCCCACTATTCGACCTGGGTGGCCAACCCTGTCCTCGTAAAAAAGAAGAACAGGAAATAGAGGATCTGCATTGATTTTACAAACCTCAATAAGGCATGCTCAAAAGATAGCTTCCCCTACCAAGGATTGATCAGCTAGTGGATGCAACTACTGGTCATTAGTTTCTTAACTTCTTGGATGCCTACTCAGGGTACAATCAGATTCCCATGAACCCATAAGATAAGGAACACACTTAATTCATCATTGACCACGAGCTATATTATTATAAGGTGATGCCCTTCAGACTGAAAAATACAAGCGTAACCTACCAGTGGTTAGTTAATATGATGTTCAAGGAACAGATCGAAAAAACAAAGGAGGTGTATGTGGACGATATATTGGTGAAATCTGAACAGATCTCTAACTATGTCCAAAATCTAGAGGAAATGTTCCAAATTCTAAGGAGGTATTAGATGAAACTAAATCCATACAAATGTGTGTTTGGGGTGGCTTTTGGAAAGTTCCTCAAATTCATAGTCAATAACAAGGGAATTGAGGTGAATCCAAAAAAGATCAAGGCACTCATTGACATGAGATCCCTGATCGGAATCAAAGATGTACAGAGCCTTAATGATCAGGTCACAACACTCAACAAGTTCATTTTGAAATCTATAAATAGGGGTATCCCCTTCTTTGATATGCTAAAGAGAGAAAAACACTTTGAATGGATTGGGCAGTGTGAGGTCGCCTTTCAGTAGCTAAAGGAGTATATGGGCTGAGCTCCTTTTTTTGTCCAAACCAAGGGAAGGTAAGAAGCTCATCATTTACATGAGAGTATCTTAGCACGCTCTTAGTGCAGCACTGATACGAGAAGAAGGTGGAATTTAACTCTCAGTTTACTATGTGAGTAAGAGGTTGCTTGATGTTGAGACAAGGTACTCACAGATGGAAAAGCTTGCCTACTACCTTGTGATCGCATCAAGGAAGTTGCGACCTTACTTCCAGGCACACAATATAAAGGTGCTCATGCAGTTCCCACTCAGGCAGATCTTACAAAAGACAGATACCGCAGGTCATATGCTTAAGTGGGCAGTCAAGCTAGCCTAGTTCGACATTGAGTACAAGCCCAAACTAGTAATCAAGGGGCAGGCCTTGGTGAACTTTATTGCAAAGTTCACAAAGCCCATAGAAAAAGAAGCAGAGGCCTCAGAAGGTCCGTATCAGGAACTGTATGTTGATAGAACTTCGAGCGAGTAGAAGGCTGAGGCAGGAGTGCTTCTAATCAGCCTAGAGGGATAGAAAATCCTCTACACACTGAGATTTGGGTTTCATGCCATAAATAATGAAGTGGAATATGAAGCATTGTTAGCAGGGCCCTATCTGGCAAAAGAGATGCGAGCTGAAAGTCTAAAGATATTCAGTGATTTACAGCTTATAGTCTATCACATACGAGGTGAATATCAGACAAAGGGATTAAAGATGGTCATATACCTTTAGAAGGTTCAGGAACTACTTTACTCTTTTTGATGATACGAGGTCAATCAGATTCCAAGAGCTTAGAACACGCATGCAGATGCATTAGCTTGTTTGGCCACCACTAGAGATGTAGACTTCCTAGGGGTAATCCCAGTGGAGTTCCTTCCATCACCAAGCATAGATCAGAAAGATACCATGATAGCAATTACAGTATGCAGGACTCATGGATGGATCCAATCTTGGATTACCTACAAGATGTCAAGTTGCCAGAAGATAAACTAAAAGCATGTGGTTTATGTGAGCTCGAGCCACCAGATATTTTATTTGCAACGGCATGTTATATAAAAGGAGATTTTTAACTCCACTCTTAAGGTGCATAGATGGCCATGACTGTGACACTGCCTTGAAGGAAATTCATGCTAGCCATTGTAGGAATCATGTTGGGGGCCTATCTTTAGCTCAAAATATACTCCAACGGCGATTCTATTGGCCTACAATGAAGTAAGATGCTATTGACCTTATGAGGAAGTGTGATTAATGCCAAGGGTTTGCTAAGGTCCCATAAGCTCCACCAGCCTACCTGCAATAGATGGTCAATCCATGGCCCTTCATGATCTAGGGTATGGACCTAATTGGACCACTCCCAACAGGTCATGGGAAGTGCAAGCATGTAGTAGTTGCTATTGATTATTTCATTAAGTGGGCAGAGGCAAAGAAACTAACAGAAATCTCTTCTTCAAAAATTGAAAAGTTCGTATAGACTAACATTATTTATAGGTTTAGAGTCCCTCAGTAGATCATGACTGATAATGGGACCCAATTTAACAACAAGCAATTCATCTAGTTCTACAACAATCTTAAAATTATAAAGAGCTTCTCAATTGTAGACCATCCTCAAGCCAACGATAAGCCAAGGTTGTTAATAAGATCATTAAACAAATCTTGAGGATAAGGTTAGAGGCTAAGAAAGGAGCATGGGTAGATAAGCTACAGAAGGTGCTTTAGGCTAACAGAACCACAGCTCGTAGTACTTTTGGAGAAACACCCTTCTCAATGGTGTATGGATCTGAGGCCATGATCCTAGCAGAACTTGAGGTGACTTCACAATGAAAAGCTACATTCAATCCAGAGGATAATGATGAGTTGCTTGCTATAAACCTTGGTCTTATAGAAAAGATAAGGGAAAAAGCTTGCCTTAGGGTCGTGACCTATTAGTAACGGAGTTGTGAGATACTATAACTAGAAGGTCTAAGTTTGGAACTACAAAATTGGTTATCTTGTATTGCGCCTTATTCTTCCTGGAGTTCACAAGGCCAGTGATGGGACGTTAGGTCCGAACTAGGAAGGCCTATACATAATCAAGGAAGACTTAGGAAACAGACCTTATCACTTGACAAATATGAATGGAGCTAGAGTTTCACGAGCTTGGAATGCTGAGTACCTGCACCTATATTTTCAATAGATTTGAGAGATTTGAGCTTTCCCTTCATATCCGTAATATTATTCAAAAATTAATAAAAGCACCAAGTTTCTCCTTAAATTTTTATGTCTATGTTTATTAATTTCTGAATAAATTTTCAACAAAGTATTATACAGGAAGCAACCTATTCTCAGGGTTAAAAAAGTCATGGTTTGCTAGCCGAGGCCTATTCGAGTCGACCTAAGAATTGTCGTTTGCGACTTACTAGGCATTCATCTTGGCTCTAACCCAATCAACATCATGGTTTGCTAGCTAAAGCGTGACCTACTAGACATTAATTGCTAGCTGAGGCACGACCTACTAGGCATTTAACTTGACAATTATTAAGTCATGGTTCATTAGCTGAGGCGCAACCTATTGGGCATTAATTGCTAGTTGAGATGTGACTTACTAGGCATTCAACTTGACAATTATTAAGTCATGGTTTGCTAGCTTAGATGCCACCTACTAGGCATTAATTGCTAGCTGAGGCGCGACCTACTGGGCATTCAACTTGACAATTATTAAGTTATGGTTTGCTAGTTGAGGCATATTCATGTTAATCTAAGTGTTATCACTTATGACCTACTGGGCATTTATCTTGACTAATACCTAAGCCATGGTTTGCTAGCTGAGGTATCATCTACGACTTATTGAACATTCAATTATGGAAACTCAAGAATAAAGCAAGACCATTATAAAAAGTTCATTAAAAACCTCTTTCAATGAGGTGAATTTACATATGAAAGCTTAAAGTTTAAACTCAAAATTAGATTGCTACGATCATGGCCTAGGGAAGAGTCTAGCTTTTAGAAGTTGTGCTTCGGTGGGATGGGCGGTCCACATATGAGGCGAGCAGGTCATCCATCATTTGATTATCAATGGTCTCCACAACCTGTGAGCTGCTCTCTCTCTCTTTGAATCATGCTATGAGTAGGAGAAACTTCACCTTCAACCTATGCACCCTTATTGGGAGAAGCTGCTTTTACGGCTTCCTCGAAGCCCTTAATGGCCTCCTCGAAGCCCTTAATGGCCTCATGAAAATCCTTGCCAAAAAAGAAGGAGTCCATGTCTAGGTGCCCCTGCCACAAGGTGTACAAGAAGCCTATGGTAGTATCTTCTTCTGCTTTCATGACTAGTGTAGTGGTCTCCGCCTTAACTCGAGCAATTTCCTCTTTTGCCAAAGCAACCTCATTCATGGCCACCTCATTCTCTTTCTTAGTAGCCTTAAATTGTTGCACTATCACGTCTAGCTCGTCCGTTGCTCTTGATAACTTGTCAACTACCTTTTTAAGATTAGAGTAAGCCTGGATGTGATGGCTTCATAGTTTGCCACCTTACGAGATAGAGCTTCCTCGGCTTCCTTCTTAGCAATCTCGGTGTCTCTTAACTGAGTCTCTAATACTTGCATCTTGTTCCTTAGCTCCAACGCCTCAATGGTTATGGTAGCCAAGTCACCCTTAAGCTTTTTCTTGTTCTCCTCTCAAGTTAAGAGCTCATCCCTCAGCTTTATTGCCCCCAGTGCGCTTTGAGAAATCAAACAAATAAGTTAGCTTACAAAGAGGTAAAAGAACCAAAATGAAAGGACTTAACTTACTAGCATACCATGATGAGCTATATAGCCTATCAAGCCCTTGTTGAACATCTTCGACTCCAATACCTTGGTGCCGGACCCTAGAATCTGATCCACATTCCTTCGAAGGAAGTTGAAGTACTCCTTTGTCTTTAGGCTAAGGCCGTCAGGTCGCTATTCAATCTCGCGTAGGGATAGGTGGCATGCAACGATTCAGCCTTACCATATCTTCGTATTCTTGGAAGTGTGTTGGGCCAACTACCTTAATTTCGTGAGCTCTGAGGTCTGTGGTGTTATTAAGAAGCTTGACGTTCAAGGTCAGAGTAAGCTTATGGGAACACAAAAGGTCTTCATCAAATTTGAAGTCATTTTTAAGGTTGTCCATAGCCACAAATTGACCCAGTACTTCGACTTGCTTAGCCTCTAACATTGATTTCCCTTTACCAGCTTTATCTACAAAAAGGAAACAAAATGTCAAACCAAGAACAAAATAAATACATAAGTTCATGCAAGCTTGCACGTCCTCAACTCGCTTACTTGGAGTAAGCACAAAACCAAAGTTATGAAGATGACACAAAGATGGGAAAGAAACATAAAACCAATGGGTTTTATAGTTCCCTACATTAGACTTGCCTACATCACCTTGTAGCAAAATTTTCTTGTATTCGATCTGCTAAGCTGAGAGATAATAAAGCCTATCTTGTTGACTTGTGCCCTTAATGCTATAAAGATAGCAAAGAACCCTTGCAAAGGTGGTGGGAGATTGTTCCTAAGGTAAAGGAGTGCAAGGGAGGTGAGTTGGGAATAAGAATTCGGCATGAGCTAAAAAGGGCAAAGCTTCAATTTATTTAATAAGTCTACAATATAAGGATGAACTGGGAACCTAAGCCTAGTAGCGAGATAGTGGGTGCTACTGGCAATAAGTCTTAAAGGAGGATAAGCTGCATGATCATCGGGGGAAGGTGCCATGATGTGGCAGCCCTTGGGGAACCAGTACATCTGAATAATGTTTCTAAGCTCATCAAGGTTGATGGTCAAAATGTGGTGATTAAAAACCATGCGATCTAGAGATCTTTGACTCCTTGCGACCTATTGGCCCTTAATAGGGTTAGGATGATTTGTGAACTTCTCAGCAACCTCACCATTCCCAGAGGCCACTTCATTTACCAAACACACCAACTTCTCACTCCGGACTAAAGACTCAGAATTGTTAGCACTCCATACTTGGTGACCATGGCATCTATGAGCTATAGACATCTACACAGAAGGAGGAACAATTAGGTCGCTGCAAACAAACCATACCTAAAACCTAAAGCTCCTATCTGCTAGACAGGGAATTTCCAATGCAGTAGATCATACATACCTCAAATCACCACATCTAAGACCTAGATCACTGAAAACATGGGGGGCTCAACCAGTGAACTAATCAGGTCACTAAACTTGGGAAACAGGTAGAAAGCTAGACTTGACAACTTACGACCCTAAAACTTATAGGCATTTTATTAAATAGATGGCATGCCAACAATACATAGTGCATAAATAAGCATACAACAGAACCAACCAATAGGCGAAATTCCCTAACAATTGACAAGCACACACTCTTAAACCTTTCAAGCAACATGATATCAGAAACCCACAAAACAAGGCATTCATGAAAACCAGAAGCTTAGAGTCTAACAAAACTTACTGTATCAACAGAATGAGATGAGTTTTGAGGAAAGAATAATGAGCAAGATTGGTCTTCGGTAGCTTGAGAGACAAGCAAGAAGCAAAAGTGTTGGTTTTCAAAAGTAACAAGTAAGAGGGAAAGAAAGGTTTTTCTTACCTTATATAACTCGATCAGCCTCACCGTTAGATTTGAAGATTGATCAATTACCCACGATCTAACGGTCCAGTGAATGTAAGGCTTAATCATTGCCACACAGACTGCTATAGGAAAATGCATGCAATAAATGCGATAATGATGGTATAGGTTGGCATAGATGAAAAGACGGGGCAAAAGTCTAAAATGACGACATGGCAAAACACAATTAATAGCTTTTAGCAACAAACTACAGCTCCTTGTTCGTTGATCACACCGAGAGCTAGGGGCTAATGATGTGGGTATTTTTGGAACCATACAAATGGGTTGGTAAAAGCTTAATGGACAAGCCCAGCTGATAAGGGTCCACTTAACCAGGATTAAGGTCAATGGAGTAAGGCATTAGGTCGCCAAATGCTAACTCAGATGATTGGTTGACATGAGTCAAAGGAGCAACCTTAGGTCATTAAGGATGAGATCTAGCCTGTAGCTCAAAGCATGCTTTCCCAGCCATCAATTCAGAGAAATCCCTTCAATTGCCTATTTAATAGAAATCTATTATTAATCGTTACGTAACCAATTGATAATTTATTTTTGTTATGGACTTACATGGTGACACTCTGACTATTATAAAAAAGGATTGAAATCATTGTAAAAAGGGACACAAATAATAATATACTGTTACTCTACCAAAATATATAGAGAAATAAACAATCATGGACATAGGCATTAGAATTTGGCCAAACCATGTTAAAAACTTTAGTGTCTCCCTATTCTTCCTCTCTCTTTTTCTATCCTATGACTTTATGTTCTCAAATTGTAGTTTGGGGTTACTAAACTTTTGGGTTGACCAAATTTACACATCAACAATTGTTTAACTAGTTTATAAATATAAAATGATATAAAAAGATATGCTAATATTATGAGATAATGTATGAAGTAAATTAATTCATATTTATTTTGAAATTAAATTATATTAATATAATCAAAATATTTAAAATAAAAATAAAAATACCTAAAATTTAATTATTTATATTTTATAATATTATATATTTATTTATTAACTTATTTTTATTTATTTATATTGAATTAATGGACATATGTCAAATATGCAATGATATATAATTTTTTTGGTATCTTCTTTGACTTTATAAAAAAATATTAAAAATAGCATGATATTAGAAAAATAAAGCCAATGAAATTGAGTGTTCTAATTAATTAAAACATGGGCTATTAATTAATCAAAAGAAAAGTGATAAATTAAGAAAAAAACAATTGAAATATCTATATTACTAAGTTGTTAGCTACGTGGAGTAGATTTTTAAAAGAGTTTTTTTCCTAAAAAAATCACTATATTAAATATCTCTAAAATATGAAAAAAAAATCATTTAACCAAATTAAAAAAGTTAATTTTGTTTAATATGTCAAACATACACTAAGATAAAAAGTCTAAAAGGATCAACTTTCATAGGTTAATAGTCTAGACAACCATGCAAAATCTGGGTTTTTAAAACAACTTAAATTGTCTTTTTCAGTTGTATAGGACTTTGGATAGGTGAATTCAATTTAAATTTTTTTTCTAATGTATTATGGGTGTTTTCCGGATCGTGAAAATGGGCTAGCCAAGGCCTAATAAGAAACAAAGTCCAACTACAAGGAGGCCCAAATTGCTTGATAGACAAGGTCACTTAGCGAGATGACAGCTCGTTAAGCGAGAACTTGAGGTGCGGGCCAATGACGAAGCGAGAACCCAACTCATTAAGGAGGGTACCAGCTCGCTAAATGAGACGTGGCATCCAGGCCACCTTTCAACAAACTTGTTCTAGACGGATCCAATGATGAGACCAGTCCGTGATGAGCAGGTCGCCCAAGGCAAGCCCAGGTTGCTGAGGTAACGAGCTGAGCACAAGTACAGAAGTCTAGTCATTGGCTAAGGGCACATATTCCCAACTGACAGCTTAGCCCCCGAAATCGACACATCAACCCCCAACAGTTTGGAATGATTTGCCTAACATTTATTATCAGATGTCAAACATTTATTGTTTAATACAGCGAAAATAATCATTTTATTACTTATCAAATTACACTTGTAACCCTCCATTCTCCTATAAATAGGGGGCCTCTATAAAATATAAGGGAAAAAATAGACTGCATCAGACACCCTGTCGAAATAGCAACTGAGCACTGTGTCTCCATTGAGTTTCATAGAGAAAATGATTACACAGATTTAATACAACTCACTATGGCTGTAGGGGCCGATTGGCTTTAGCTGAACCACAATAAAAGCTTCTAGTGTTTATTGTTCTCCTTCTTCTTCTCATTTTTTCTTTCCCATTAGCTCACACTCTCAATTTGCAGTTTGGTATAACACTGGACTTACACCTGTTAATCAGATTTTACTAGCAATATTTTGGCACTAGAAGAAGAGCCCCCACTGTATCCTTTTCATCTTTGACATACTACTGCAACTACAATGACGAGAGGAAAAGCCACCAGAAGCACAGAAGCCACCACTGGCCAGCTTGAAAGTCAGTCACAACCTTAATAGGATTTTGCTGCCCCTATAGTAGGTGTTGTAGTTAGCATGACACCTCCCAATCCATACCAACCTGCCACCCTTGAAGTGAATAGAGCCCAAACTTGGCACTAGTGCCAAAAAGCTCTTGAAAATATTGTGAGGGAACTGACAAACATGGTTAGAGCTCTGGCCCAGTCACAAGCCCAAGATACGTAAAGACAAGTGGGAGTTACTGTGTTGGAAAAAAGACCCTAGCAGTCAAGGCCTCAGCATGAAGAAGCTGCCAGAGTTAAATGTCAGCGAGCTGACTCCATCCACTCATCCAATTCACAGTTACGGTTAGAGGTTCATAAAGTTCTTGAAGATGAGAGAGATGATCAATAATGTGAGAGCTCGCATCAGGAAGAAAGCTCTAATAAAATTGACCTTAGGCATAGGTTAATCGCCACTCGTGTGGCCACAACCATAATCGAAGACACAAGACCTTAGATCACCATTCTCGCGATCAACAAGATGATAGGAGCCAGCGAACCACTAGCCATCGATCTGAAACTCAAGACCCTATGATTGAGGAGCTACTTCAGAGGGTGAAGTAGTTAGAAAAAAGACTTGTAGCCCAAAGTAGCCAAGACTCTTACGAGGAAAGGATGCTATTCACCAAAGAGATCGAAACAGAACCTCTTTCTTGTAGGTTCAAGGTCCCTAATATCCCTTTGTATAATAGGGATAGTGACCTATATAGCCATTTGGATGCATTCAATGTCTAGATGGACCTCTAGACCTCCAACTCATTAGTGGAGTGCCGAGTCTTCTCAGCCACTCTTAAAGAGATACTGCAAACTTTATTCAGGAGTCTCCCAGCTCACAACATTCGTAGTTGGGAGGAATGCTGAGTAAGATTCCTTAACCAATACAGGGTACTAAAGAGACAACTCCCCCCATCTTGCCACTTAGCGATAGTTTTCTAGCAGAAAGATTGATGTATTATGTTTTACTTCATAAGCACACGACGTAGCTGTAGTAGAGACCGACGAATACGGGTCAAATCCCATAGAGATTTCTATACCAACTACTAGAGTTTTGCAATCTAAGTTGCCTAAATCAAATAAAAGTGCT
>JANHAO010025372.1:0-11387 GCA_026873985.1 Saraca asoca
GAGGAATTTGAAATGGAAATCATTAGGATAAAGGGAAGAAAGTCGCTTGCTAAACTCAACTAGTGGTGTCAGATGGGTGAGCCCCGGAGAGGAAACTAGGGCTACAACGGCTGCTTTCTCCGCCATGGCGATTTGGTATAGCTTACTTGTTCCAACAACCAGTTTAAAAGCAAGACTTTTTGAGGAAGAGTGATAACAAGGGTTACATATATAGTAGTTGAGATATTACGGTGCTACAGGAGTAAAAGAAGATATTTATTGTATTTAGGATGAAATAGACACAAAACGTGTATGGACTTCAGTTTTAAACGTTTTGTGAAATCTACCTGTTTCTTTCGTTAATTTCTGTATCACTCTCCTGTTGAAATTAAAATCGTCGTTATAGTATCCAATAAAGTTTAATTTTTTGTTCAATTTATTATTAGATGCTATGATGTTAAGTATAATCTGATAATTTAAAAATGTTACCAACTTAATTGAATAATGTCTTAAATTTTCCAAAATAATTTCCCTTTTTCCTATATTAATTTGTACTTTTATTGATCACTAAACTCAACCATTTTCGGAACTAAATTGAAAGGAAAAGGAAGACAATAAATTTAGCTACTATTTTCAAGGAAGTTGAATGAAAGTTGCACAATATATCTTGCATGTGCAGTCAATCAGCTGGTCAGAAGCTCTAGCTACCTTTCTGTATTCTATATGGATTTAGCAAGCATTCTACATAATGAATCCCCCTTGGATTTAGATAAATGTTATATTAAAAATCACAATACATTATTTTTCTTTTTTTAATGGTTACTTTTTCTTTCAAAAATTAGTAATTCAACAAGTTGAAGCAGAAGACAAAAAGAAAAAGAAAAAGAAAGCAACCAAGTTGGAGTGTATAGAGATTACTTGTATCTGCCAAAATGGAAGTCAAGCTTTTACAAGAAAAAAACAAGATAGTGGAAGTTAGCTGACTAGTAGTCGAGCAACTATTACTTTTTCTCAAGACCTTTTCTCAAGCTCTAGACCTACTGATAGAATTGGAGAGTCATCTTTGCCTCTGTCCAAAAGTTATCAATCTATGAGTAATGAATGGAGTATAATGAATCAATGCCACCATAGTTTTAAATTTTGGATCCAGCGGTTGTTGTGCGAGTGTAATATTGCCATTATATTATCTTCCATAATTACAATCATTTTTAATTTTATGTTATAACGATTATATTTTCTTATATGTATTCATAATTTTTTAATCATAATCATAATTATAATTTAAAATCATTAATGTCACAATATTTCAAAAAAAAAAATATTATGTAAGTTCACTAATACACTTGGCAAATATGAAATATGAAATTTATTTCTTGAATTTATATTTTATTCATAGATGAGTTTATTTCATTGTTTTTTTTAGTTAAAGTATACTTTTTACTCTTTAGCTTTACGCAAGTTATAATTAATATCTATTAACTTTTATTTGAATAAATTATATCATTTAACTTTTAAAATAAACATAATGTTAGACATTTTAAAGAATTATCTATTTTCCTAACAAAAAAAAAATTACATGACTAGATAAATGCTGACTGAATTAAAAAAGAATTAAAATTATTTTACTACTCAAATTTAAAATTATATTTTCTTAATTAAATTAAGACTTAAAATTTCTATTTTTATCATGGATTCTCAAAATTTATATGTAATTATGAAATAAATTAAATCAGGAAAATAAATTATCAATATACAAAATACCAGACGATACAAAACTCTTTCTACGAGTTTGATAAATAATTAATATTTCTGAGTCCGATAAATGAAATTAACATATCTTCTCGTATTGCATATTTCCCTCGAACCAGGAAAATAAATTATATAAACTAAAACTATCAAGTTGGATGAGATATCTCTAGATATTATGGGCCATATGTTGTGAAACCACAAAACGTGACACTTTATCGTATATCAAGTATCCATCATCATGGCTAAAGCTAAAGGAAAAACATTCCCGAATTTCAGTAGTGGTGGAACTAAATAGTCGGCCCCGTTTCAAAAGGAAAAAGATTCTCAAATTGCATTTTTAAGGGAAAATGCATCTTTTTATAAAAATTACAATATTGACTCTTTTTTTCAAAAAGACAAAAAAAGAAACAGTTTGTAGGCCCTGTAATTTACCTCTTTTTATAGTTGTTACTTACAGTACTTTAAAAACTTTGAACTTAGAATTTATGATCTAATTTTGTTAATTTCTAATTTGATATCTGTCGTGAACTCCCTACCTAATTTGTTCAAAATTTGGTAACTTGCAACAATTGACCTGTAGGTTTGTTCTTTTTTTGTACTTTAATTTACTGTTTGCTTTTTAGCTAATTTCAGTGCTCTACTTCAAACAATTATGGACTCCTGGCTTTTTCTTTTTTCGCTGTGAGCTCTATGAGAAATTCCATGTGATTGCCGTTCTATTTGGGCCATTTTCGATGTTTTAAAACTCCACCCGTCATTGATTGGAAAGTTTACTAGATTATAGATTTGGTTCGATTATTAAACCAACAATCAAACTTAATGATATTATAATTAAGAATTAAATATATTAAATTAAATTATACATAAAAAAATTAATATATAATATAATTTATAAATTTAAATTTGTAATGTTTGAATTTTTTATATGGGCCTTATAATTCATAATTAGAGTATGCTAAGGTATAGTGTTATTTGGCCCAGCACTTCACCACGGGGAGTTCTAATGTCATTTGTAAAGAAGAATGATGAAACTTTAACATTGTGTATTAATTACAAGCAGTTAAATAAAGTTATAGTGAAAAATAAATATCCTTTACTGAGAATTAATGACTTGTTTGATTAATTTCAATGTTCTCAATACTTTTCTAAAATTGATTTGTGTTTAGGCTATCATTAGTTGCAAATCCAAAAGGAAGATATTTCAAAAATTGCCTTTCATGCTTGATACAGTTACTATAGATTTTTGGTTATATCTTTTGAATTGACTAATGCTCCTGCAGTTTTCACGGATCTCATGAACAAGGTTTTCCAACCTTTCCTTGATCAATTTGTAATCATGTTCATTGATGATATCTTAGTGTATTCCCATAATGACCAAACACATGAGCACATCTTAAGATAGTGTTACAAACTTTCAGAGAACATTAGTTGTATGCTAAATTTTCAAAGTGTGAGTTTTGGTTGTCTAATCTAACTTTTTTGGAACACATGGTTTTGAAGGAGTGTATTAGTGTAGATCCCAAAAAAGTGGAAGTAGTTTAAAATTGGCCTAGACCTACGTCAATAACTGAAATTTGTAGCATTTTGGGTTTGACTGGGTATTATCACCATTTTGTGAAGGATTTCTCACAGATTTCAACCCTTTTGACTAAATTGATTGAAAAGCATGCCAACTTTATGTGGTCTAATTCGTGTGAAGCAAGTTTTCAGTGACTCAAGGAGTGTTTATCTATGACATCAGTGTTGGCATTACTTACGAGTGGTGGCAACTATAACATTTTCTATGATGCCTCTAGGATTGATCTTGGATGTGTTTTAATGTGACATAACAAAGTTATAGCCTATGCATCAATAACTTAAGAAGCATGAGCAAAATTACCCTACCCATGATTTGGAGATGGCTATGGTGGTGTTTGCATTGAAGATCTGGCGCCATTATCTTTATAGAGAGACCTTTGAGATCTACACTAATCATAAGAGTTTGAAGGACATCTTTGAGTAGAAAGACCTAAACCTAAGACAACATTGCTGGATGGAACTTGTAAAGGACTATGATTGCTCTATCTTATATCATCCATGCAAGGCCAATGTGGTAGTTGATACATTGAGTAAGAAGTCTACAGGAAGTCTTGCTCATATTGATGTACATAGGAGGCCAATCATTTGAGAGTTACACAAATTGGAAGCCTATGGAATCCAAATCAGAACCTAGGATACTTATGGCACATGTGTATGTACAGTTCCACTTGTTGATCAAATTATGGTTATATAGGCTCAGGATGTGAATGTAAACAGGCTACTTGACAAAACGAAGAAGGAACCAGATTCGGGATTGGCAAGAGATAAACAAGGAGCCTTAACTTATCATGGTTGGATATAGGTGCCTAATGTTGATAAATTGTGACAACAACTTATGTATATAGCCCACTCTTTATCTTATGCTATGCATCTTGACAACAATAAGATGTATCAATATTTAAAGATAGCTTATTGGTAGGAAGGAATGAAATATGACACAGTGAATTTTGTTTCCCAATGTCTCACATGTCAGTAAGTTAACGCTAAACACCAGAAATTTGTAGGCTTACACCATAATTTTGAGATGCCTAAGTGGAAATAGGAAAGAGTTACCATGAATTTTCTTACTGGACTACCAAGAACTCCAAACGGGTATGACTCTATATGGGGTAATTGTTGATCATTTGACAAAGAGTGCCCATTTTCTTTCAGTGAAGACTACTTATTTAGCTTCTCAGTATGCTCAATTGTACTTGGATTAGATTATGTGTTTACATGGAGTTCCATTGTCAACCATATCCGATTGTGGTGCCTAATTTATTGCATGATTTTGGAAATCCTTTCAGGATGCCCTAGGTTCACAACCTCACTTTAGTACAACCTTCCACCCTTAAACAAATGGACAATTTGAGAGAACAATTCAAGTTCTAGAAGTCATGCTTCAAGCTTGCTATTTGAATTTGAAGGTTGTTAGGAGTGATGCTTGCTTTTGATTGAATTTGCCTATAACACTAGTTATAATTCTTCAATTCAAATGGCTCCTTTTGAAGCATTGTATGAAAGGAAATGTAAATCTTCCATTAGGTATTTTAAGGTTAGTGAGACAAAGTTGTTAGGCCTAGATTTGGTTTAAGAGGTAAATGAGAAAATCAAAATTATCAAAGAAAAATTAATAACTGCCCAAAGTCATCAAAAGTCTTATGCAGACAAGACAATAGGTGATTTGGAATTCCAAGTGGGTGACCATATATTTTTGAAAATATCACTTATGAAAGGAGTGACAAGGTTTGGTAAGAAAGGAAAGCTGAGTCCCCAATATCTAGGCTCGTTTCCCATAGTGAAGAGAATAGGTGTCGTGGCTTATAAGGTAAATTTACCTCCAGAATTGGAGAGCATCCGTCCTATTTTTCATGTGTCTATATTGAAAAGGCATGTCCCAGATCCATCATATATCCTTCCACAAATCCCAATTAAGTTGGATAGTCATCTAACTTATGAGGAGCATCTCGTCACTATTACTGACGGTAAATCAGAAAGCTTCACTCTAAAGAATATCTTTCAGTGAAAGTCCTATGAGAAAACAATGGTAAAGAATAGATGACTTGGGAATTTGAGTTAGTTATGAAGGACAAATATCCCTATATGTTCAAAATAGTTTATCGGTATGAGCCTTCTTTTTTATCTTTGTTAAAACTATGCTTTCCATAGATAATCAACTACTTCTTTTAAGGGGGAAGAATTTGTAATGCTTAAAAAATTATAAATAATAATAATAATAATAATAATAATAATAATAATAATAATAATAATAAATGGTATTATAAAATAAGTGAATAGTGTATTTGTAAAATTACAGATTAAATAGGTATAATTTATAGTTTAACATATTTCTTTTCCATTAAGAAATAACATAAATAAATATGTCAGAGTGAGTATTTTAATTTTTTGTGGTTAAAAGGTAATTTTTCCTTTTTCTCTTTTTATTGTTTCTTTTTCTCTTTCTTTACTTTGTTTCAGACAAAAATTAAAACCCTTACCCTTGTTTTTCATAACAACTCCCTGCTTCTTCTTATTTTCTGCTCTGATCTCCTTCTTTGGCTTCTACTCTCTCTTCTTCATCCTAACCATTGCTTTGCTTTCCCTCTCTAACTACTACTTCTGTTTCTCCTTTTCTAACTCTTGCTTTTGCTTTGCACTATCGATTGGTAGCTCAATCTGCTCATTTTCTCCTTTCCTTCATAGATTGTTGTTCTTACTCCAATGATCACGGCCAACCAATCAAGTCCATCAAAGCACCGCTCAGCTACTTAATAGCCTTCCACTAGAATGACTGCTTGGCACTAGAAGGAAGCCTTATGTCATGAGTCATCCTACTCTTTGGATTAAATGCCGATCACAATAGTTCCTTCATCAAGTAGTGCTATCATTACTGCTTCAGGTCATCCCGACTGGTAAAGGATAGTCGACTGTTGAAGAAGAGTTATTCAAACTCTCCTCTATTTTAGTGCCGCCTTGTTGTCGTCTTGTCCGTTGATGGTAGCTTCACCATCCGGCCACCTTTACTTGTTGAAAACTTAGCCTTTCCTTCAACAACCAAATTTAAGCTCTCCATTTACTCCTTTTTTTGTTAGTATCATGTATATAAATTTATCATGTTCTTCATTATTTAGGTTTTTCTTTAATTTTTTTAAGAAATTAAAAAGTATTCTTATGGTTTAGAAAGTATTTTTTTAATAAATCTTGATGATTATTTGTAAGGGATGTTGAAACTGTTAGATGAGGCCACTTTGGGAAAAAAAATTGTATGAGTCATAAGATAAATTACAATTACTTGCTATTCTAAAATGAGTGGATAATTCCTCCTTCTTTGAAGAAAAAAATGGTATTTAAAAAAAGTATGATTTTGAAATCATTGAGTTGAGTTTATATTATATGGAAATTTTGGAACTGGTGAATTGTTATGATTGTTTTATACTTGAAATTTTATGTTTTGGATATAATAAATTATATTTGCATGATTTTATAATTGAAGGTTTAACCCTATAAGACTAGCATTATTGTATGATTTGCAAACTAATTTGCTTCATAAGTTTGATTTGAATTACTTCTAATATGATAAAAGTAAAATACAAATGACAAATGATAAAAGGTTGTATTTTATTTTTTTTATGGATCCTTTAGGAATTTCTTTGAGAGAACTCTGAAGTGCACTTGTGAATAAAATTATATCTATTGGAGGAATAAGGGGAGAATATTTGTTAGAAGAATAAGATGAATGATGACAAATGATATCTGTTAGGTATAGTTAATTTTAGGAATTACCTATTGAATTCTAACTGTATATGAAAATTTTGAATTTTCTAGATACTTATATATTTGTGAAGTAAGAAAAATTTTTAGTGATTTTCTTTGCTAAACTGTTTGATGAGAGTACTGGAAAAATATTGTACTTGTTTCTTATTTTGACTTGATCACGAATACACTTAATGAAATTTATAACATGCTTACAAACTGGTGTTTATATCTCTATAAATGGATGTTTTACTACTATACATTTGAATGTGATTAGAAAATTAACTATTAGTTCATCAGGGAATTATTCACTTACTAGGTTTCTAAGAAATGACTCTATTTTCTTTTCTATTTTTAGAGCCTGAGGCTACTCCTAGTATTCACCCACGTTTATCTGGACCTGAGTTTGCTCATTGATTGGATAGACTTCTTTTGCAGAGGCCAAAAGTATATTGCTAGTTGTATTTTGGCAATTGGTATAGTCAAGCATCTATGTATTTGTGTATGGTTGTCACATAGTAATTTGTGTATATTGAGGTGTTTGGGCTTCTATTGTATTTTGTTTAGTTGTATAAGTTGTGAGTAAGACATATAGTCCTCAGTTGTTATATTGGCATAGTGTCCAGGGTCTGAAAAATAGGGGAAATTCTATAAGATTTTTGCTAGAAATATGATAAAATATTTCAATAAATGTATTAGAATTGTTTAGACTTATCTTTATGTCCTACATGCTTTGTATTTGACAAATCTTTCTCGTTATAAGAGACATGTAACCTCAAAAGTTTTATTGCATTGTTGGGCTTATAGAGAGTTATCTATCTATGACTTTCTATGCCAGTTACATGTTGTGAATTGGGGTGTGACCTAAGTATTAAATAAGATTTGATCATATAATTTATCTTATATTATCAAACCTTATCTAATGCATCAAATAAACCTTTAATAATCAACCTAAGAAAAACAAACTATGATGAGAGTTACAAATTAATTTAACAATAATTTCTATATGAAGTGGATAAGTAGTTATTGTTAAATTTTTATTAGGTTTATGTCTACTAGTTTAGGCCTAAACTTTACCCTTGCCCTTATGCTTGAAGCCTTGTTTTCCTCCTATGTTAATAACATAGGCCACTAGGTGAGAAAACCAAAACAACAACGAATGATACGCAGAAGCCCCCATCAGAAGTACTTCCATGTTTTAGACATAATATATATTTTTATTTTTATTTTCTTTAATAAAAAATCAATTATCAATATTTTTGTTATAGTTATTTTTTTCTATTAAATGAGAATTAATATATATATTATGCTTATTGGATGAAAGTAAAGATAGATACTATTTTTGTATTGATTACGGTATATTAGAGAATTAGATACTAGATTCCTTTCCAACACAAACACTCTAACCTGATAAAAAGAAAGACTTACCTTTATTTCAACTCATTAAAAAAAATAGAATTTAAATTATGTTATAGGCATACTTTGGGTTGAATTAAATGGGCTAGCAAAGGCTCGATGAGCCAGACCAAGACAAGAGAAACGACCCAATCTAAAGCCAGGTCGTAGAAGCAAGCCAGTAGGTTGCCTAGCACGAGCTCAAAGCCCCCACTAGTTTAAGGTCACAACAAGCTCCCCCTCGAGATAATTGGACACAGATAATGTCTTCTTGACAGTCTGAAATACACTTCAACTAGTAAATCAGCCTCCAAAGACCAATAATGATTTGCCCTACATTTATTACCTGATGTCTAGCATTTATTGCCTAATGTGGCTGTAATAATAGTTTTACAATGTTAAATTACAACTCGTAATTTTCCCTACTCCTATAAATAAAAGGGGAGACCATTGTAACAAAAAGTAAGAAAATTCCATGTAGAAACTCTATTAAACTACTGAGAGAACTGAGAGTATTGTAATTCTACCAAGTTGAATTGTGAAACAACTGCCAATAGCAAATACAACAATGGTGGATGTAGGGGCCATACTAGCTTTAGTCAAACCACTTGAAAAACTCTGTGTTCACTTCACTCCTCTTCTTCTCGCTCTTTACATTTTCTTCATACTTTCATAGTCTTTACAAGCAGTTTGGGTTCTTGAACCCTTGGTTGACCGATTATCAAAATCGACCATTAACATTTTGGCACACCTACTGGGACTAGACTGCTTTCTTGTTAAGACACTGACCAAACATGATAGCAAGAGGAAGAGCAACTAGGAGTTCTGATGCTACCGCTAATCAACTAGGTAGCCATGAAGGGCAACAACAAAACAAGTTAGGAGATGGAAACCCATTCCTAGCAAGTGCTTCTGCCATGCCCTCAGAGACCGATGGTGTGCAAGCATTACATCGATGCCAGGAGGCACTCGAGAATACTGTCAGAAGACTTGTTGACATAGTTATAGCATTAACCTAGGTGCACACTCATGGGGCCTAAAAATAAGTTGAAGCTACACTAGTCGAGAGAATAGATTGGGGACCACAGAAAGAGGTGCTGGTTTAGGGAGAAAATCACACAAGGGGAAGACCTTGACAAGCGGACTCAGCCCACTCCTCCATCTCATGATCTGAATCACAAGATGGATAAGATCATGGGTATGATAGAAATCGATGACTTGGGAGCTCGCATTACATCAAAGGCTTGAATGTAAGTCATGATAGTACTAGGGGCCAGTGATCCAAAATGCAAGATTTAGTTATGGAAGAATTATTATAGAGGGTGTAGTAATTGGAAAAATGCCCTTCAGCTTAAAATCAGTCAGATCACTATGTGGAAAGGACTCCGTTTTCCAAGGAAATCGAGACGGGACCTCTCCCTCACTAATTCAAAGTCCCCTACCATCCCATTATATGAGGGAAAAAGTGACCCTTATAACCACCTAGATGCCTTCAATATCTAGATGGACTTCTAGAGAAGTAACCCCTTCGTCAAATGTTGCTCTTTCTAGCTATTCTTAGAGATATACCCTAGGTGTGGTTCAAGAACCTTTCAAGTTGTAGCACTAATAGCTGGAAGGAATGCCAAAAGGGATTTATTGACCAATATAGAACCCTAAGAAGGCAGCTTGCACTGTCCTATCACCTTACTATTATTTTTCAGTTGAAGGATGAGTCGTTGAAAGACTACAATATAAGATTCCATAGCGAGGTGAACAATGTAAAAAGCCCCTCTGATGATAGCATCTTAATTATGATCTCAACAAGACTTCGCAAAGATGAAAAGCTATATGAGAGTATATATAAGTCCTCAATGAGAGATCTAGCAGAGTTCTACCAGCAAGCTACAAAGGAGGTCAGATGGGAGGAGACCTTTAGCTTAAAGAAGTTCGGACAAAGGAACAATGTGGGTGGCTCTGCCTTTAATCAGAATAAGAGAGGGAGTAGCCACAGGAAAGGTAAGATGGGTCAAAATGATGGCGCTAGAGTCCAACTAAACAAGAAGGTTAGAAGTGAATGATTCAAGCCTCAACATCACCATGATAATTATAGTATCCTTTCTGACACCCCTAAGAGGATATATGCCACTAAGAAACACATGGAAGATTTCAAGCATCTCAGACCTTTGAGGACTCCACACAAATACAAGGACACCGACAGGTTTTGTGCCTACCATAACAATATCAGGCATAGCACTTCTAAATGCAGGTCACTTAAGGATGCGATTGAAGATTTAATTAGAAAAGGCCGCTTGAGAGACTATACAGTTTGATCTGTAGGATAATGACCTCAACACTCCCAGCAGTCAGCACAACTATCCCAGCTAGCCAAATAAGAGCAAACAGCTGTAGTTAGAACTATCTATACTATCCATGGTAGGCCGCATATTGCAGGCACCTCATGTAGGTCACACGAGCATTATGTACAAAGTGCAAGCTATGTCCTGTCTGTAGGTTCTAAACTGGAAAGGCCCACCAAGCGAGCTAGGACCATCTTTGAGTGTATCACCTTTGTCAATGATGATGCACAAGGAATCCAATTACCCTACAATGATACCTTTGTCATAGGGCCAAGATTAACAATACCGAAGTGTAGAGGATCATGTTGGACACTGATAACTTGGTCAATGTTATGTACAAAAAATGCTTTAAACAAATGGGACTGAGTAAAAGCCACTTGAAGCCTTCACCTGAGGCCTTTCTTAGCTTCACAGGAGACAATCTTTCTAATAGGACAAGTTAGACTCTTTATCACTTTAGGATTGTCAAGCCACCATCCTAGCTGATTTCTTGATCATTGACTACCCCTCAGCATACAATATAGTGTTAGGACTGTTAGTCTGGATGGGTGCCCTAGACCAATTTGATTGAGTTCTAGCGCATCCTAGACTATACATTCTATGCATTTGGATATA
>JANHAO010025373.1:0-11363 GCA_026873985.1 Saraca asoca
GCTTCTCTATAAATAGAGAGCATTGGCAGAGAAGAATAACACAACTTGGAGAAGGGAAAAACAAAGCAAATGCTTGTGTCTTCTTATGAGAGAAATATAGTGAGTTGTGGGTATCACATTGGGTAGTGTGTGAGAAAAATATAGTACTCTAAATTGAGAGTACTGGAGTGATAAAATTGTGAGAATTGGGTATAAATCATGGAGTAAGAATATTAAGTGTGTGAGAGAGATACATCAATAATTCTTGTACCAGTTTTATCACATATAGTGAATATTTTTTTGGAGTTTGTCCCGTGGTTTTTCCCTCTAAAATTAAAGAGAGTTTTCCACGTAAAATTCTGGTGTTCATTCTTTTTACATTTTCATATTTTATTTTTCCGCTGTGCATGTTCTGATCCCAACAATATTGTCTGATCCACTTCCCTAATGATAATTACAAAACTTTTGTAAGTCCTACAATTATGTAATGAGCATTATTCTTCGCACAAAAAATCTTCTAATTGTTTGTCTCATTCACATTGTGTAATACTATTGTAATCCATTATGATTCGTTGGCAGATTTAGACATATAGCTATAAATCTATAATTGTGAGATTTACAAGAATGTCACAATTACAATTGGGATAATGACCCCATTATTTCTCTTAAAGTATTATCTGGTCCATTTCCCAAGGATAATCACAAAACTTTTGCGAGTTTTATATGTAATGAGCATTATTCTTCGTATGAAAAATCTCTTACCATTTTGACTTTGAAAGACTTATATTTTTGAGTTTTATCAAA
This sequence comes from Saraca asoca, assembly GCA_026873985.1. Lineage (NCBI taxonomy): Eukaryota > Viridiplantae > Streptophyta > Magnoliopsida > Fabales > Fabaceae > Saraca > Saraca asoca. Next base: position 784 of record JANHAO010025373.1, read on the forward strand.
ATTTTCCTATAATGTCACATAAATAAATGATGAATCCAAATTCAAAATGCATTTCTGGAGCAGAAGTGTGACAAACAAGTAAAGCCGCGTAGCAATTCACTAATTCTTTATGCAACTAATGATAACAAGAAGTACATAACACAAGCGCAAAATGTAAGTGGTTGTTGTCTTGCCAAAGTTACCAAGCTGTAAGCATGTGCTTGCTCAAATCCTGAATTAGCTCATTGGTGTATTCTTCTATTTCTAGTTCCTTTTGTTTTTGGGAGTTATATATTTGGGGAAGACATAGACAAAGCACTCATGCTTGCTAGATCTGTTGATCCATTTTATTTTTAATTTTGCAGCCCAGAAGAAGCCAAAACCTTGGTAGGAATTTGTGGCCACATGGCTGACAAGGACTGTTTTGGTAAGTTCCAAATGTGAAAATCAATTATTCTGGGAGTAGTTGCAACTTACAACTGGTGTTTTTAATGTTGGTATCAACCAGTATGAAAAGGCATTCAAGTGTAGGAAAGTTCTTGATGAAAGCTACCACGAAATTTTAAAATCTTCTATGAAAGTCACTCACTCATCCCAAAATGAAATCTAAAGGTTCATATTTTGTGCTGTCCATAGCACATTTATCATTTTAGGTACAGAAGTCTTCTTCATTCTTTTGTATAACATAGGTGTACCTTTCTAAATAAGTACTTCAAACTTAAAATAATTAAATCTTGAAAATTAGGCGACTGAATCACATTGCATATAGTTGACCATGGGGAAAGCATGTCAGATCATTCTGCAGCCTATTTTATTGCCTTTGGCTTATATGTACAAAGGCATGAATTCAAAATTTGTTTAATTCTTACAGAAAGTAACTTTATATGTGAATTTTCTAGAAAATATTAAAAATTGTTTAGTTAACATTCAGAAAATAGAACTTTGCATGAAATTCTTATGTGATATTTAATCCAATTATATATTTTTTAAAAAATATTATCAAAATGATTAAAATATTTTATATAAAAGTTATACTTTTTTATCAAGATATTGTATAATTTTTTAAAAGAATAATTTTGTCATTATTTAAATTTTATAAGGATAATTTTATATTTTATTTTATTAAAAATACAGGAAATAAAATTTACTTAAGGGTGATTGAGTAAGTAACTTCCATATTTTGTGAAAAGTATAATTTCCATCTAAGTTAATAGTCAATCAAACAATCTAAACATTTTTTACTTTCTAAAAATTATACTTCTTATAAAATTTTTTGTGAAACAAATCACTTCTTAATATCAATAAAATGGTTATGCCATTAGTAGAGTCATATTTAAACCATTCAATTTTGTTGACATAAGTATCTCACCATTATAAGTGGGAGCCAACAAAGATGTGATGCTATAAAAAACATCATTAAAAAATTATTATCCTTATGTAAAATTTAAATTAAAATTATAATGTCATGGAAAAGAAAAAAAAATGAAAATTTCTATGTACTTTTCACGGTGAAGCGACAAAGTGGAGGTATATGATAAGTAAGATTGTGTTAGATATTATAGAAACCATTTGAATGTGGCATATGTCAAAATTTAGTTTAAACATGATTAAATTAAATAACACTGCAAATAAAAAATAAATTTTATATAAATTCATAGGTATAAATTAACTATCAACTATCATATTGTGCACACTTAAGTTCGTATTTGATTAAAAAAATAGTAAATTTTGTACAAATGAAAAAAAAAACCTTATAAATTTATGGACATGAAAAAAAATATGAACTTATAAGATTTTTATTGTTATTTTTTATAATATTTAAACCTCATGATCCATTTTTATGACCAAAGGTAAAAAGATGTTAAACAACTAAATTATTTAAGTAGTGAGCCCATGGAGAATCCTTGTGTTGGATCTTTTTTTAAAAAAAAAAAATTTATAAAAAAATTATTTAAGTAATAAACTTTTTTTTTAGGAAGTTTTATCAAACCGCTGGTTGACCGTTTCTTTCAGTTTTGATCAAATTGAACGGTTTGATCCTATTTGATCATGAACCACTTTTTAGATGTAACAATTATCCATTGAATCAATCAATGTTCAAAACATTATTTTAAATTTCATTATCATGGAAAAGACAATTCATGAATCTTACTTCTTGTTCGTAGAGACAATAATGACATGGTATTATTCTTACAAAAGTATTATTAATTTCATGCTTGGCTAGCTGGCTTTTTCAGTTTTTTTAATCAGACTTTTTCAGTTTTCATTCTTGTGACATAAGATTTGGAAAAAAATTGCAAATGACATAATGTTGATGTTGGTCCCACTGCTTCATCGTCAGACAACTCTCGTGCCCTTGTATTACTTTTACAGGAATTTCTCCCATTCCACACAGCAAAGAGGAGATAATATGTATAAAATTTGTCGAGTTTTCACTCTCTGTGCTGCAAAAACAAAGTCTTTCACTCTTCTCTCCCCCATCTCTTTATGTATGACTTTTTGAAACTTTACAAACTTCATTCGCTTTTTCACGAGCTATCCCTGAAAATAAAAAAATAAAAAAAAAGAAAAGGTTTCTCACTAGCCAAAGCCGAGATTCTCATCCTTCCCTTGTCGGAATCCATTAAAGCTTCTCTGCCCATTTCCTCTGAAGACCAAACCCGCTTTTGGCGCTTCAAGTTTCTACCTTGATCTTATTCTTCAGCTGCTCATTCTCTCTCTTTGCCCCGTTCATTACTGTTAGGGTTTCATTGGTTACTGGGTCGGCTTCAAGTTTGGAACTTTGGGGGCATTTTCCTTTGGGTTGGAGCTAGTTCAGTAAAGGGTCAAACTTGGTATAGCTCGTTGGAGGTTGCAGTGGGTTGAAAAAGTGGAGTACATTGTTGTCAAAAAGGGGCTGATTTTATCTAGTTGTTGATTTACTGCTATGCATTTTGGGCTTTATGAACAGTGGTTATTTTTTGGAAACTTATTTGTGAAGCAATTTGCTTTGAATGAGTGTGATGGTATTACTCGTTACATGGACTCGGAGACTAATCTGGTTTGACCTCATCCACAGTGACAATTCCCTTTATGACTTGGAAGCTGTTTTTCTGGAGAAACTAGCGATTTGGCTCTTTTTTGGAGGTTGGAATAGTTGTTATCTATTTATTTGATTTATACAATTTTTATCTTCTAGAGTATGGATTTTTGTAGATCAAGGTTCTCCTATGGCTAGTATTGATGATTTGGCATCACAATTTTTGAGATATATGGGGCATGTGATTCATGTTGATGGGTACCAATAGCAGCTTTGCTGGAATGATGTTTTACTTCCATTTTTAGAAAGTGCCAAACTTTGGGGAGTCTGAGAAGGCCTTGGTGATGGAGGATATAGGGTTGTTCAAACAAGGGTGGCAATGGCTTCAATTGCAGAAAGATGCTTGCTGGCGTGCCCGAACTGCAGTGAGTTGTTGCAGAGACAAAGCTGCTATATTTATAGAGCGGCATTGGCCTATGGTGTGCAGTGTGTGCACCAAACTTGTGAAATTACTGCGGTTATCAGTGATATATTGGAAGGACTCTGTTGTAAGGGGGTTTCAGTCGTTCATCAAGCTGGGCTCAGCAATGCTGCTTCTTATAATGTGGAGTTGCTTTCTTAGTTTGACATCAATATATTGCCTGGTTTATGTACTCGTTAGTATGGTATGCATCCTGTTAGTCTCTCCAAATCCTTTATTATGGTTTCTGATCTCTGTTTCTATCTTTATTATTGATTTTTTTTTTCTCAATCTGTTCATAAAATTACTATTATTGCATGTTTCAGTGCGATAGAAGCTCTGGAATAGTGTCAGTTATTCCATAATTAGATTGTACAGTGGCTTTTAAGTGAGGCTAAAATTTATTGGATTCCATTGGCATTGAAAGTTTTGCAAGTTGGGGGCCTTGACATTAGTATAGTCCCCATCAAAGTTAAATTAAGGAGTCATGTTAATCTTAACGGCATTAAATTAAAAGATTCAATTGCAGTTGTTGTAATTGTTCTTCATGTGTTCTTTTGGCTTGGGTTTTTCCCATTTGCCCTTTTTTGTAAGTTTTCTGGTAGTGTTGTGTACGTTGAGTTGTTGACTTGTCTTATTTATGGAGTTATATTTAGTCAAACCTTGCCCAATTTGAGTTCAAAACATTATGGGAGAATTGATCTTTGGATCTTGAGTACTTAGTCTACCTGACAAGAGCCTACTGATGGTCCAACAAGTAGCTACAAAAATTATTATAGTCTAGGACTCAGCATTGGTATCCATTTATAGCATTTCTCTAGGTCTCTTCTCTGGTCTGCTCTTTGTCAAGGAACTCCAAGTTTGTTGTGGGGTTGCACTTTTCACCTTTAATTAATTGGTTATTAATTTTTGGGTCTTAAAATGTTTGAATACCCTTTTTGTGTAAATATTCATTTTAAACTTGTGTCTTTAATTTCTTTTCTTAGTGGTGGAAAGCTTTAATTCAAGACTATATCTGTGTGGATTTTAATCAAATAACTTAAATTTGAGTTCGTTTTGTCATTTTCTTCAATGATAGTAGAGTTTTTTAGTATTAATATAAATTCTGTGTTTCCCTGGGCATAGGATGCTCAATATGCCATGCTCTTTTTGGTTCCATCTAATATTGTTCTTAATTACCAACTCTTTCCACCTCTAGAGGGTCCCATTCTATCAACCTAAAACTCCTATAGATTGCTACACTTGACATTTCATCTTTTAAGTGAAATTGCATTCTTCAGCTTCTAGGTACTGTTGGAAATTCTATGATCTTTGTTTAAGAGATAGGTTGTACAGAAGTAGAAATTACTAGTTCTGATTGGGTTGCATCAGTTCAATTCAGTACCATAAAATTTCATAGAGGAAATTTCATGGCATTGCTACTCATGGCTCAGTTGAATTCTTCAGGGCGTTGCTGGAGTTGCTGTCCAGTACTTGGGTTACACTCCTGGGCTTTTTATTGTGGGCCTGTTTGCCATCCTGATTTTGTGGATGTATGCTAACTTCTGGATAACAGGAACATTACTAATAGTTGGAGGTATGGTATTCTTTTTTTCTTTCTTCTCTTCTCTTATTGCCCCAATGATGGACAAAATAGGAGAGATGGAATCTGATGCTCTACAAACTTATACAGTGTAATTCATTATTATTATTTAGTGTTACTTGTTACTTGTCTTTATTCATTGTTATTGCTTGAAACCTTTCATATTCATGTTTTAGTTGTTTTTTCCCCCCTCAGTTAAGATGTATGTTTATTTTTCAATTGGATGCATGACTCTGAAGAGGGATTATAGCTATCATCTGCATGGGAGCTGACTTTAGTTGATGTTCATAGGGGCAATGATGGGCTATGCTTTTTTTTTTTTTGAATGCTTTTCAAACCAGCATCAAGAAAAATAGCCAAACCCACCTAATGGGGTATGGTTTGGTTGTTGTAAATTGTAATTGAATGCTTTGACTTTTCCTCTTGTCCTAAATTTTGTTTGTTTATCATACAAATGCAGGTTACTTATTTTCCCTGAATCACGCACGCTTGGTGGTATTAATGGCCAGTATATATGCTATATATTGTGTCAAAGTTCGAGTGGGGTGGCTGGGAGTTTTTCTCTCTATAAACCTGGCATTCTTCTCTAATGACATTTTAAATTTTATGCTCCAATGGTTTGATAATATGAGTGAAAGCTCACATTCTGAAGACCAGAAACAATCGGAAACAGTGTTGGAAGATGAATTTCCTGAAGAGTGTGAATACTCTATCCCTCCTGATGAATCTGAGAATTTGCATTCATGTAAATCATCTAGCAAACCTGCTGTTACCACATCAGTAGTGGATAACCAGAAAAAGTGTTCTGCTATTAAAGTCATTAAAGAACAAACAAATTCAGTTGATGAAATGAAAAGGATATTGAGTAGTTCGAATCATTATGAAGCACTTGGATTTCCTCGCCACAAGAAGATTGATGCTGCAATTTTGAAAAAAGAATACCGGAAAAAGGTACATGTTTGTATGTTATTTTGCCATCTTTCTTTATATCTCCCCATTCTCAAATTGTTCATCAATGCTTGAAGCATGTGTTTAAGTGTTACCTTGTAATGATGTAGGTGGAATTATATCTGATGTTTAGTTGTGTGAATTGTGTCTTTTTTGTTTAATTCTGCAGGCCATGCTTGTGCATCCTGATAAAAATATGGGCAGTCCACTTGCAAGTGAGTCATTTAAGAAGCTTCAAGCTGCATTTGAGGTAAAATCCTATGCATAATCTGCCGCTTTGTGAGCTTTTGTTAGTTGAAAGATAGACATTTTATTTGTATTTCCTATAAAATTTGAAATCATAAATGGATTTGTTATATTGCTTTCCACCATGCATGAATCATGAGGTATATAAAACTGTCAGGTTCTTTCTGATTCCATGAAGAAGAAAGACTATGATGAGAAATTGAGGAAAGAAGAATCCAAAGCTAAAAGTGTCTGCCAGAAATCCTATGGCACTTCACATCAGGTAGATCTGATGATATCCTTGTACATAATTTTGATATTCCATCTAGGAGTTTTGTGTGTCTGTAGTCCATAAAGGTTCTGAGTTTGTTCTGGTTTGATATTGGAAGGCATGGGCATTTTGATAGTTTTCAACTCTGTGGACATGGGATATAAATCCCAAGGAGTTCTCTCCTTCCCCTTTGATGAAGAAAAAATCATTCCTTGATTTAATGCCTGGTAGTTGATCAGTTCCATTTTTGTGTGGATCGTACTAGATTCATTGTTTCGGATGCAATATAAATTTCTCTTCTTTTACCTCTGGAATGATGGAAAGAAAAGTCTTGTGCTGCTTCTTCAAAAATTGCTCGTCTTTGATTTATATTAATTACCTTGAAATATATATCATATGGTGACTTACACTTGGGAGCCATGCAACACTTGTTAATGTTTCACTAACAAATGGCAAAGTTACCACTTTGTCATTATAACTGCCTTCAGAGGCAAAGCAACATGATTATAATTTTCAAAGTGGTGATTGTCATATTCTCAACAGGATAATCCTGATTATCGTTCCGAAGAGTCCAGGCGTATACAGTGCACAAAGTGTGGCAATTCGCATATGTGGGTATGCACTAACAGAAGTAAGGCTAAGGCAAGATGGTGTCAGGTCAGATTTCTTTTCCTCTCTTTGTGCTTTGTTGATGCCTCAACACCCCCTCCTCTCTCTCTATTTCTCCGCATTATTAAACTTAGCTTTGAGTTGTGAAACTTATCTCAAAGCAGGATTGCTGTATGTACCATCAAGCCAAGGATGGAGATGGATGGGTTGAATACAGAGGCTCTTTGGTTTTTGACAGGCCTCAAAAGGTACATCCTACACAGTGTTTTCCTCCATTTTTTTGATTAAGTTTGCCTGCTCTTGTGCTGATTCTGGTCTATTGACTAATTTGGTGTTCTAGGTGGAGATTCCTCGAGCTTTTGTTTGTGCAGAGAGCAAGATTTTTGATGTGTCAGAATGGGCTATTTGTCAGGTAAGTAGTCTGTAAATACTTTTGAACTCTTGTTCTGATATAATACATACTTAACCTGATTTACTTCTTCATCTGAAGTTTTGAAATTAGAGAAACCACATTATCTTGGAATAACAAAGTTAGAATATGCTCTTATAGGTTTTATTGGTAAGGATGAGAATTGTTGATGTGACATTTATATTTTTGGTTTATGAGGATGTTATAAATCTCAGAAATTAAATTTATATGATAAATATATAACTTAAGAAATTCACATATTTCAACATTAATGATCCTCTGATAATGCCATTGGATTTCTATGGAATATTTATCGGACTTGAGGGAAATGTATACCTTCCACAAGTTCATAAAAAGTTAGTTCAGAATTATGGCTTTTGCAGGGAATGGCTTGTAGGCCTAACACTCATCGACCAAGCTTCCATGTGAACATGGTCGGCTTGGAGAAAAGTCAACGTTGTAACTCAAGTAGATTCCCATGGGATTTGGACGCTGAAATGATGCTGGATGAGGATGAAGAGGCATTTGATCGGTGGCTTCAGCAGGCTCTGGCATCCGGTCTCTTCTGCGAGACATCCAAACGCAGGAAGAGCTGGACTCCCTTCAAATTGCCTGAAAAAATGGGGAGGAAGCAACGGCGAAGAACATCATGCTGAAGTTTGCTGAGAAAAGCATGTTTATTCAATAATTCATTGCCCCTCCCTAAGGGACCAAACGGACATAACATTTTATTGATGAAAGAGGCATTGATGAAAACAAAACAAAATAGGGAAAGCCCGCAGCACTTGAGCAAGTGCCTTAATTTCAGCATAGAGATATAGCAGAGTGGTGGGAAAACTTATCAGCTTCAAGAATGACGAGTTGCAAAAAATGTCTAATCACGTCATATATCCCTTTAATGTAGGCATTAAAGAGCATGAGAGCTTTTGGCATTTGGTGTTTGCCCTCATTGCCTCTCTGGTCCTTCTAGAAATTCACAAAACTGAGCTTAAGCTGGTTTTGTAAGGATAACTGGGCACTTTTCACTTTCCTTTGATCCTTTGTACATGCCTGCTAATAAAAATGTTCTCATTTGACTTCTGACTGACTTGATTATGTCTTAGTTTTGAAGCTTAGAAAAAATTGCTAGTTGCAGACGTCACACCATCCTTCATACACTTACTTTGATTCAGAGGTTGTGCGTGCATCTACGATGCACCGACACTTCATATAATAGTCTTATCCGCGTGTCGGAAACGTTCTTGTTTTTGACACTTCTCGACACCGACACTTTATTTATCATGTAAAAATAGTTCAACACTTCTAAAAATGTCATGTTCTCGTGTTCGTGTTTCCGTGTCCGTGTTCCGGTGTTCGTGCAACATAGGCGTGTACATGAAGAAATTCTTGCATACATTCAATGTATTAAATTAAATCATTAGTTTTTTAACACATGTAGTAATAAAATAAATTAGTTTATTGTAATATATTAAATGTGTGTAACTTTTTTTTTATTTTTCAGTAAATATGCAGATACAACTATTGTAATAAGGCTTGTGATGTCACCAAATGACCAATCATTCATCCTTTTATTAACATATATGTTTGGCATTTTTTTTTATCATTGTATCTCAAAATTAGGATATTGTTAGGTGTTACAAGGTTTTTTTTTTTTTTTTTTTCAAATTTTTAACGCAAGTTATAACTTTGTAGTTAGAGTATTATAACTTTTTTCACACTAAGTCGCAACTTAATAACTCTGTAGGTAAAATATTGTAATTTTATGAAGATTTTGTGTATGACAAATATATAAAAATGTACAATTTTATTATCAATATCACTAAATGAAATTTTAACCTTTTGTCAAGAAAAACTATTTGAGTAAAGGATGAGAATATAATTTTTTTTTTACCACAACTGTAGTAATATATATTAATATGAATTTTCAAATATGTACTAAGCTTAACCCCTTAATATAATGACTAGGGTTGATAGTAAGTCAAGTTAATTTGCAAGTGGCTTATAATCCAATTCAAAATTTAGTTTAATGAGCCAAGCTCATTATATAAATAAGTGATATATGAGCTTAATTATTTGACTTGTTTTTAAATGAGTCAAGCTTAAGTTAATATGAAAAATCAGTTCATTTGATCATGAGTTGGATCAATATATAAATATATAAATAAAATAAATAAATAAATAAAAACATATATATTATAATATATTATATTTTAAAATAAAATATTTAATAAAATTCAGTATAAAATAATATATATTCTTATTATTAATACATTTTTTATTTTTATAAGTGTTTTAAATATTATTTTAAACAAATATTAAAAATTAAATTAGTGGTGATTATCACGTGATGATCTTGGACTCTCTGATAATGCACTTCATTTTATAAAAAGGGTGAAGGAAAAAAAATTGATAAATAATTTATTAATTTTACTTTAATAAGTCCAATAGTTACGTAAATAAATTTGATTTCAATTTTTATTCTATCAAACAATAAAATTAAAAGAAACAATAGAAAAATTGAAAAATTTAGATGAAGTAATCTTTTTTAATCTAATTATGGTCATAATGTAATTATATATTTTAAAATAAATTGTCATTTATGTTACATTAAATATGCTTATAATATGAGTAATAGTATTATGTTACATCTTTAATTGTTTTATATTTATTTATTTATTATATATTGTTAAAATTTTAAATATATTTCTTTTATAAATTTTTAAACTATTAAATTGTTAATAAAATATTTATTATTATAATTGATTTGAATTTAATAAATTGAGACCAACCATTTATGAAGTTAATTCAAGTGAAAATTGAGCCATAAAAATCTGCTGAAATCAAGCTTTGAGCTGAGCCTGAAATTGAAAAAAATTTAAGCGAATCAAAGTTGGCTTGGCTCATTTCTATACTCTAATGACAAAACGTCTTGACTCAACTTTTGTTATAACGTTATGAAAGTAATAATAAATGTATTGATGCAAAAATAAGCACATTAGCCAACTGCTTTTACCCCGAGATGATATTTTCCATTAGTAATCTACCTTAAAGTCTTTAAAATAGTAAGTAAAAGTGTTA
>JANHAO010025374.1:0-11371 GCA_026873985.1 Saraca asoca
AGGTCTTCTATGGCATCTCTTAGCATCCGACACTCTGAGGTGGTATGTCCAACCTCATTGTGATAAGCACAAAATCTGCTTTGGTCTCTGGATTTAGGGGATGCTCTTAATGGCCGGGGTTTCCTGAAATCCTCGTTATGCCTTTTCGCGGCAAAGATTCTATCCTGAGTGTCCGATAGGATGCTATAGCTCTCGAAGCAGTCTTTGGGCTGTTGAGGTTTTGCCTTCTTGGCGAGATGAGGAGTGGGGTTATCATGACTCTCGCTACTCCTCTTTTTGCTCGTGGTGGGACCACTATGACCCACTTTGAGCTTAGATTCCTCCGTTTCAAATGTTTCTTCCCATCTTATTTGCTTGGTCGCTTGATCATAAAATTCAGCAAGATCTTGAATGGGGGACTTGTAGAGGCTCCTGTATAGCTTGCCATCTTTACGAAGTCCTGCTGAGATGGTAGTTAGAATGCTCTCCTCTGAAGGATTTTCCATAGAGTTGGCCTCGTGCCTGAACCGGGCCAGATAGTCTTTAAGCGACTCGGCCCTGCACTAGAAAATCATCGTGAGGTGCCAAGGAGGCACAAGTTGCCTCTTCAGCACCTGATACTGGTCGACAAACTTTCTTTGACATTCCTCCTAATTGTCTATGCTATGCGGGGGGAGGCGCCTGAACCAAGTATGAGGTATTGCTCCTAGCGTGCCGGGGAAAACATGGCACTTTTCCAAGGGGTCGATTGTCTAGAGGTCCATTTGAGTATTAAACGCGTCCAGGTGAACACTTGGGTCACTATTCCCATCATACAGCGGGATAACAGGCACTTTGACCTTCTGCAGGAGAGGTTGCTTCTCGATCTCCATAGAAAATGGTGAGGTCTCCTCATAACAAGGCTAATTGCTTTGATGTTGAGGGTGCTTTTCTAGCTGTTTCAGCCTCTAGAGAACTTCTTCCATCATCGATCGTCATCCTTCATGATGAGGGGCAGAGCTTTTTGCTTGCTGCAAGCCCCCCAGTCACAAGCTGTCACGACTGTCGTGGGCTTCTCTCTGGGCCCCCTCATGAAGCCGCTGGATTTGTGTCGTGACTTCTTCTTGTCTTTGAGCATTTTGTGCTTGTGCTTGAGCAAGCACCTTGATAGTTTTGGCGAACTCTCTGACCGTGTTTTCGAGTGTCGACCGGGACTGTTCGGGCATTTGAGCCTCTTGAGTTTCAGGCACAGCAGTGTGCTGCTGAGAAGCTGGAGCTGTGGAACTCTGAGTCATTCTTCCTCTAGCCATGATTAGGCCACAATGGAAACTTCAGAAAGCAGATGGATCCCCACAGACGAAGCCAAATGATGTTAACGGTGAAATTCAGTTGGTATGGCAGACTCAAATTCCAGCCAACGAGGAGGAGTTCTAGGATCCAATACTGCCTTTGAAGTGCCGAAGAGGGAGAGGACCAAGAGGAAAAAGATGAAAAAGGAGAGCAACACATTTAACATAGTTCAGCCAAATCCGGGCAGTACCGGACCCTACGTCCACGGTGGAGATTTTATTAATGTAAAGCATTTTGCAGAGTTTCTACTTACAAGATCTCTCTCTCTTAACAATATAATCCTATTTATCAAGGAAGGAGGGGTTACATGCATTAATTACAAGCTATAGTTGTGTTACATCAAATAATAAATGACAAAAGATAGTAGAAGGGGCTACAATCTGGCTGTTGTAGAAAGTAGGCTACTAAGCGGTCCCCCTAGGCTGGCGGTAGATTTGGTCTGTCTCTCAGCATTCCAAACAGAGAAGTCTAGCTTAGAGGTGTCACGGATTCTGCTGTAGTAAGCTAGATAACGCTGTAGCGAGAGAAGGCGATCATGAGTGAGGTTGCTGGTCACTTGACGACCTGGTCTTTGATTTCCTTACTGGTTCATCCCTCGTGGGGGAGGTTGTTTCATGAGATGTATTCGGACCTCTTTGCTGCATCGCTGTAGTGTGACGAGCGAGGCAGGGTTTGGTACTCAGAATTACTTCACTGTTGTCGCTTACTGGAGCATGGGACTTGGTCTTCGTTGTACTCAAAGGCTCATCCTTGCGAGGCTAATTTCTATATACAGCATTTACTTTTTTAAGTTTACTGCTTTTAAATTATTGAATTATTAATTCAATTGTTTGAATTATCGAATAATATTTTGATTTCTAATTATTAATATTTAAATTATGTATTGATATGAGTAATATAATTTTGATATCCATTTTAATATTATTGAAATAATTTTCAACTTAGAATTCGATGGTATTTAAATATTTAATATTAAAAATAAAAGTTAAAATATTTTAATATTTCAATAAGTTACATAATTCAAAATTTAAATAATTTTGATAATATATTCTTTAACTTTTAAATTGTAAATTAGTTTGATAAATGTTATATATCCTCATTATTTATAAAAATTATCTATTTCACAAAAATATTTAATAATATTATCTACATTTGATTTTCAATCCCAATTCATTAATAAATTTTGTAGATGGTCAATTTTGGTAATCGATCAACTGAGGATTCTGAAAACCAAACTACTGTTAAGAATGCGAAGAATGTAAGAAGATGGTGAGAGGTTTAGAGAAAGAGCAGAGGGAACACAGAGAGTTTTATTGTGGTTCTGCTAAAGTCAAGATGACCCTTATATCCACGATGGTTGTATTGACTTTGAGTGGTTATTTCACTATACAGTTATGGAGAGCAATCAATGCATATGCCTATGGCTATTTCTGTAGAGTTTCTGCATGTGTTTTCTCTATATATTCTTTTTACAATGGTTCTAGCCCCCAATTTATAGAAGCATGGAGGGGGTAGAAATGGAATTAAATAAACTTTACATCTGTTACATCAAATATTAAATGTACAAGACTGCATAGGGCACTATAGACTGGCTTCTACAGGTTGCTTTCTGCGTGTGGGGCTCGATGGTTGTATTTTGCAAAATAGCATTGCAAGTTGTCTGCTGGCCTTATGCTCGACCTCAGCAAGCTTCTAATTCAGTAAAGCTTTGTCCTAGCGAGCTGGAGCTCGTGCGTTACAACTGCTGCTAGCTCACAACCTCGAGCTCGTTTAGCCAGCAAGCTCGGATCCTTAGCGAGCTCGAGACTCCCTACACAGTGACCTCATGATCTACCGTGCTCATTTCTCCCATCAAACATGATTCCTTCTAAGCTTTTGCTAACCCACTCTGTGTGCCAGATTCTACTGATAACAAAGCGAGCTACTATCTGGCATCTGCTACCTCGCTCCAGAGGTCACGAGCCTCTTTCTACTAGACCGGCCCATAGAACTATTGACTAGCCTATTTGGACCTTCGCCAGCCCAGTTCACTTGGTTCCAAAGAACACCTATAACATTAGCCCCTTAGCTCTTAGTGTGCTTTGCTGACTGGGAGCTGAAACTCGCTGGGAAAAGTTAATACCAATATTCTCCAGTGTTGTTTAGACTTGTGCAATTCTGAGTCTCATCTCTTGAATCTTCATGTGAGTTTACCTCGTTGAATGAGGTTTTTAATGAATGAACTTTTTCATGATTCTCATGCATTATGTTATATGTTCCATGTATCTCAGAAGATAATATGTAGGTTGATATGAACAAATTCTTGTGATCATGACTCGGTTAGCAACGAGTATAAACTCTGAGTGCCTTAGCTAAAATGAGTTCAAGTATTTAGTGGGGATTGGTTTGAAGTCATGAGGATGATTAGGTGTAACTAAGCTGGTATGAGCTCATTGAGGCTTAGTGCATTATGCTAGGTGTGTCCAAGATGAGATTAGCTCGTGAGGCTTAGCACATTGCGCCAAGTGTGCCTGAAGTGAGATTAGCTTGTAAGGCTTAGTGCATTATGCCAGGTGTGCTCAAGCTGGAGATTGGGCTTAGTGCTCTGTGCCAGGTATGCCCAAAATAAGATTAGCTTATGAGGCTTAGCACATTGTGCCAAGTGCACCCAAGCTAGAGATTAGGCTTAGCGCTCTGCGCTAGGTGTGCCCAAAATGAGATTAGCTTGTGAGGCTTAGTGCATTGTGCCAGGTGTGCCAGAGCTGGAGATTGGGCTTAGTGCTTTGCGCCAGGTGTGCCCGAAATGAGATTAGCTCATGACGCTTAGCACATTATGCCAGGTGTGTCCGAGCTAGAGATTTAGCTTAGCACTCTATGTTAGGTGTGCCTGAAATGAGATTAGCTCATGAGGCTTAGCGTATTATGCCAGGTGTGCCCGACCTAGAGATTTAGCCTAGCATTCTATGCTAAGTGTGCCCAAAATGAGATTAACTCGTAAGGCTTGGCGCATTGCACTAGGTGTGCCCAAGCTGGAGATTGGGCTTAGTGCTCTGCACTAGGTGTGCCCAAAATAAGATTAGCTCATGAGGCTTAGCACAATGCGCCAAGTGTGCCCAAGCTAAAGATTAGGGCTCGAGTCTGTAGCCCATTTTTGTGACTTTTTGGCTTCCATGAGTGGTGCAATGATTATTGCTCTGCTGTAAAACATCCTTTGTCAGTATGGTGAGAATTAAATACCAAGTGGTGTTAAGTCATTGGATCGTGGGTCTTATGAAGACTTTTTGAATCTTTATGATTGTGTTGTACATGATATAAATTAGGAATACTCTTTACTTTGCTATTCAAAATCTGATGTTTAGACTTTTCTTTCTCTTCCTTCTAGCCAATTTATGACCATTCAGCATCATTTGCTGCTTTTGAAACTGATCCTACTCTTCAAATTCATGGCTCATAGTTTTGAGTCATCGAAAGCTTGTTATTTGTTTGTACTTTAGACTTCATTTCCTTATTAGCACAGTGAGTTCTTTCTTCCTAATTAATGATTTCTATTTTAAAGATCCTGTGTATTTTATCTGTTCATTGTTGATGGGCTACGGAATGTTGTTTGATCTTTTTCTTTCATTTTTGTGTGATTCATTTCAGTTTTACCTACAAGTAGGAATTAGGGTTTCTAATTGCCATCTGAACCCTTTTATTAGCTCCTTAGGCCTTAATAGTTTGATGGTTGGGCCTCGAGGTGTTTGTGTTTAAGCCTTGGTGACTAGAAGCATATAGGAAACTGTCGGTTTAAAGTAGAAATCCCTAGGTGAGAGAGTCAATTCACATCTAGTGACCTGATCATTTGTTTTTCCTTTCTTTTGTGTAGATGTCCCCACCTCATAGATGTTGTAGTCACCAGATAGTGAGTGAGGATACCAAAACTTCTAAAGAATCTGGGGGACTAGAACACGTCATTAGAGGTGCAACCTCTCAAAGTGGTGAGGTCACAAGTGAGTTTAAGGCTCGTACTGATCCTGAAACATGAGTTAAATGCTCCCTTTTCACCTGTCATTCTTCAACCATCAAGTAGGGTGAGCTCAAGGGGATTGTCTAATCATATCGCTTCCCGAAGGCATGCCACATTCTGATGCCTGCTTGCAGCGATCATGCAACTCACCCCCTAATAGATACATTGTAATCAATGTCTATCACCTTGTTGCCAGATTCAAGTTTCTGTTATAGTTTAATTTCTCTAGCGCTTGTCTACCTTAGAAACGGCCTTCCCCATCCTTTGGTCAAAGTCCTTTGTCACCTTTTTAGTATCAAGAGCATTAGAGTTCAGGAGGGGATCTATTACCTTTCAACCCATCCTTCCAAATATAAAAAGATTCTACCCTAGGGGGAGGCCGAAGGAAAGTCTAATGTGGGGAGTTATAAAACCCGCTGGTTCTATGTTTCCTGTCCTTCTTTAAGGAACCTTCACAACCATTCATTTGTATCGTATCTTAATAAGTGGGCTAAAAAGTATGTAGGTTAATTTCTGGCACTTATTTTTCCTTATTTCAAATCTGAGCTTTGTTTTGCGTTCGCATAAGGAGTTGGGAAGGAGAGATTGAACTTGAGTGTTGAGGAAGCTGGGGTACTTGATCAGTTTATAGCCTCTGAGGACTTCCAAAACAACCTAAAGATTGACAAGGAGCTCTTACAAGCTTACAGACTTTCTCCTACCCTTAATAGTGAACTTCTTGATAGCTCGTGGGACATCAGAGCTTTCAGAGACCAAAATTTTGCTCCAGTGGACTTTGGATAGCCTAAAGATATAGGCAGACTCAATCTTTCTAGACCTACTTCCTTTTCCAAACCAAGACCTACTACCACCCCCAGTTCTAAACCTGTCACCACCCTGAGCCCTATCTAGGTAAGCGGTCCTTCTTCTTCGGTAGTTGTAGAGGGGATTTTGCTAGCTCCAGACCCCGTTTCTCAAGTGAGGCCGCTTAAGGTTGAGAATGGTCTATCAAAGTCTCCTGACCTTGAGGAAAGGTCCTCCAATGACTGACAGAGGTAAGGAGGTCATTGTTGGTTTGGAGGTGGAGTCTCAGGGTTTGCCAGAGCAGCCATTTGAAGGTTTGGGTCTAGTGATATAGAGGTACCTCGAATTTATTCATGGGAATATAAGTCAGATCCTAGGGACCCATTCAAAGCCCATGAAGAAGAGGGGATGCACGGTGGCCCTTTGGCGAGCTTAATGGTTCGCCATTTCTTACTGGTGAGTGGCATTCTTTCTCAACTTCTTTTTCCTCTTGATTGATGATCTAACCCTCTTTTTAATGTTTATAGGGAGCAGTAGGAGTGGTCAAGCTGAGTAATGAGGCTATTACCTGGGATGAAGAGGAAGGCAAACTCAAGGGCAACTTGAATGATGCAATCAAGGAGGCAACTAAGCTGAAGAGGAAGCTTAAGCATTCAGAGACTTTGTTGCAGAGTGCTAAAGCAATAAGGAAGAGGGTTGAGGATGCCCTAGCTCATGGGATAGCAAGACTAGCTTTTGAGCTTCAAAGGGTGAGTGAGGAGCTAAGGCAAAAGAAGGAGGACTTGGCAGTGCTGGCAAAGGGAGTCAAATCTTATGAGAAAAGAGTAAGAGCTGCAATGTAGAGAGCAAAACGTGCTCAAAATAAGGTTGCTAAAGTTGAAAGTAGGGCTACTTGAGCCGAGGACAAGGCAAGATGAGCAGAGGAGGAGATTAAGCAAGTTAAGGAAGAGCTGGCCAAAGCCAAAGAGGAGCTTGTACTAACCAAGGAGGGACCTGCTTGGGCTAAGGACAAGTTGGTTTAGGCTAGGGAGGAGACAGCCACGGTGGTTGCGCAAGTGGAGGATATTGCTATTTCTGACACCATTGACAACTTTCTATTCACTTTGTGGGAGAAGCACCCAAACATGTATTTTACATTTTTTGGTGGGAATGTTGAAGAGATAATTTGGTGCTTCATAGCAGATGCCAGGTCAGGTTTGGCTCCAGGCGCAAGGGTCGATGGTGCAGATTCTTCCATTCAGGTCGATGGCCAGACCAAAACTAGCTTGCAAGCTGAAAAGAAGGCCAGCATGGTGCCTATAGAATAGGCAATAGAGGATATGCCTGCAGTCATCGATGACTCATTGACTTATGTCGGTAGCCAGCGTGGAACTAGCTCGCAAGTCAGAGAGAGGGCCACATCAGCACCTGAAGAGCAGACAACGGAGAGTACTCCTACCCCCGCTATTAGCTCCTTAGCCCATCCATACTCTCCTATGCCTCCAGTCTCCTTCTAGCTCACACCGCTGTCCCCTTACCTTGCCTTGTTTTGCTTTAAGTTCCTC
Source organism: Saraca asoca (assembly GCA_026873985.1). Classification (NCBI taxonomy): domain Eukaryota; kingdom Viridiplantae; phylum Streptophyta; class Magnoliopsida; order Fabales; family Fabaceae; genus Saraca; species Saraca asoca. The sequence continues at coordinate 7,621 of JANHAO010025374.1, forward strand.
TGATGTAATCCATATGAACAATTTTCTTATGATGGCATTTGCTCCGATTGTGAACATTGATTAATTCTGCTTTGTTTCTTTTCTTTTTGGTTCTTTCTAAGTTTGAATGTTTGTATATTTTGTCAATTATCCACAGCTTTGCACTTACATAATGGTATCCTTTAGAGCCTCAAAGATAGTCTTTTGGGCTGGCAACTTAACATTTTTCAGTTAAAATAATTCATGGGACAAGCTTTACTTTTTAAATAACTTTTCAGAAAAAAAAAACATAGGCTATTTTCCACATAAAGAGTGTTTTGAGCACTTTATTGAAATTTGAATAATTACATTATAGAGTTGAGCACGAGCTTATTGATAGTATGGATGAAAGTGCTCGGCATTCCATGCTCGAGGGATTTTAGCTCCTTCAACATTTGCCAGATGATATGCCCCGCTACTCAATTTCTCTTTTATTATATATGGGCCTTCCCAATTTGGACCCAATGTCCCTTCATTGGGGTTCAACCTCTTGGCAAAATGAGGTGTAAGACTAGATTGCCCGCTTTGAAGCTCCAAGCTTGGACCTTTTGATTAAAATGTCTCGTGACCCACTGTTCGTAAGTCGCAACCTTGAGACAAGCTACGTATCTTATTTCTTTAACAAGATCAAGACTCGTAGTGAGCAGCTGGTTATTCTCCTCTAGGTTAAAAGTAGCTCTTCGGTGTGAAGTTACTTCGAACTCCGCTGGTATCATGGCCTCGGTTCCATAGACCATTGAAAAAGGGGTTTCTCCGGTGGTGTTATGAGCTATAGTTCGATAAGGCCATAGTACCTTTGGTAGCTCGTCTAGCCACACACCTTTTCTGGCCTCCAACTTTGTTTTTAGGATTTGTTTAATGATCTTATTTACTACCTGAACCTACTCGTTGGCTTGAGGATGGTCTACTATCGAAAAGCTCTTTAGAATTCCAAGGTCGTTAGAAAATTGATGAACTACTCGTTGGTGAATTAGGTCCCATTATCAATCATTATTTGTTGAGGGACACCAAACTAGCAAATAATGTTATTCCAAATGAATTTCTCAATCTGAGAGGAAGAAATTTGGGCTAGCTCTTTTGCTTTTGCCTATTTAGTGAAATAGTCCACAACTACTACTGTATGTTTGTAGTTTTCATGACCTATAGGGAGGGGTCCTATTGGATCGATTCCCCATATTGCAAAGGGCCAAGGGCTGACCATTTGTTGGAGGCAGGCTGGAGGAGCTCCAGGAACTTTGGCAAACCTTTGGCACTTATTACACCTTTTGACGAGGTTAATTGCGTCCTGTTGCATGGTTGGCTAGAAGAAACCTTACCTGAGTACTTTTTGAGCCAGTGATAGTCCCCCAATATGGTTTCCATAATATCCAACATGAATTTCCTCCAGGATGAGTTAACAATTGGGACCATCGATGCATCTAAGAAGTGGAGCTGAGAAGCCCCTTCCATAAAGCACATCATCGATGATGTAATATGTGGCAGCTCGAGATCATGTGCGGTGTGCTTCTAATCTATCTTTTGGGAGTTCACCATGCCGTAAGTACTTTAAAATAGGACTCATCCATAAGCCATGCACCACAATGGTTGTCATTATGATGTCTTTTTGCTCAATACTCAAAAGTGGAAGAGTTTCCACTAGTATTGCACCTGAAAAGTCTGTGTCCCTTGCTACGGCCAAGTGAGCGAATGCATTTGCATGTGTGTTTTGAGCTTGGGGAATCTGGCTGATCTCATACCTTTGAAATTTGTTAAGCAACTCCTGAGCCTTTTGAAGGTAGACAACCATTTTTGGTCCCTTTGCCTAATATTCCCCTTTCACGTGACAAATGATGAGTTAGAATCATCGAAGATCTTCAAATTTTCAGCTCATATTTCCTTTGCCAAACAGAGTCCTACGAGCAGTACTTCATATTCTGCCTCATTATTAGTAGCTCGAAATTCAATCCTTAGAGCACAGAGGATTTTATGCCCTTCTAGGCTGATTAAAAGAATTCATGCTCCTATCTTCTGCTCACATGAGGACCCATCTATATAGAGCTCCCACCATGGTCCTTATAAAGTTTCCACCTCTTCCCTGGTAGGTTCGGTAAATTCTGCTATGAAATTAGCTAGGGCTTGTCCCTTAATTGTGACCTCGATTTGTAGTGGATGTCAAATTGGGTAAGCTTGATTGCCCACTTAAGTAAGCGACCTGAAGCATCCACCTTCTGGAAAGTCTACCTTAATGGGTACTAAGTAAGCACCTCAATGGTATGGACTTGAAAGTAAGGTCGTAGTTTTCTAGAGGCGATAACAAGACAATAAACAAGCTTCTCTATGGGAGTATAGTTTTCTTCTACATTTAGCAACCTCTTACTCACATAGTACACTGGGAGTTGTGCTTCACTTTCTTTTCAAATGAGGGTTGCACTAATATCATGTTGAGATACTCCCAAGTAAAGAATGAGTTTCTCACTTTCTTGTGGTTTGGACAACAATGGGGCTCGACCCATATACTCTTTTAAGTGCATAAAGGAAGCTTTATACTCTTTAGTCCATTCAAAGCGTTTTGCTTTCCTCAGGACGTCAAAGAATGGTAGACATCTGTCCATTGCTTTGGAGATGAATCTGCTAAGTGCCATGCCTAGCTAGTTAGACTTTGAACATCTTTGATCCTGGTCGGTGATCTCATGTCGATGAGTGCCTTGATTTTCTCTGGGTTTGACTCTATTCCTCTGTCATTAACCATGAACCTAAGAAATTTTCTCGAGGCTACTCCAAATGTGCACTTGAGTGGATTCAATTTCATCTAGTATTTCCTTAGGATCTGGAACATTTCATCTAGATCCTTTACATGATTTGTGACCTGTCCAGACTTTACAAGCATATCGTCCATATGGACCTCCATAGTCTTCCCAATCTGATCTTTGAACATTATGTTGACCAGCCGTTGGTAGGTTACTCTTGCATTTTTTAGCCCAAAGGGCATCACCTTGTAGCAGTACAATCCTCAATCTGTGATGAATGAGGTGTGCTCCTTGTCCTGAGGCTCCATGGGTATCTGGTTATACCTGAAGTATGCATCCATAAAACTAAGGAGCTAATGCCTGGCCGTCGTGTCAACGAGCTAGTCAATCCTTGGTAAGGGGAAGCTATCCTTTGGGCATGCCTTGTTAAGGTCTATGAAGTCAGTGTATGTCCTCCATTTTCCATTCTTCTTCTTTACTAAGACAAGGTTAACTACCTAAACTGGGTAGTGGGCCTCCTGGATGAATTTATTAGCCAATAGTCAATCTACTTCTTCCTTTAGGGCGTTAAAGCACTCAACGATTAGTGGTCTCTGATGTCGGTTTGTCGTGGCCAATCAAATTAGAAATTTATACAACTAGATTGCACTACTCTACTTATAGCAAAGAGCAACACCGGGTCAAACCCAAAGATCATTTGTGGATGATATCAATCAAATTAGAAGTTGGAAATAAAGGGGGGTTGGCAGGATCCAAACTTACAGAAACTACACTAAACTAACAGAAACTAAAACAAAGATAGACAAGTAACTAGCCAAGGGGATCAACTTGAGATTAATGCATCCTTGATCATTAAATGTTCATCCAATTATTGATAATCATAACAAGAAGCCTTGGAATGATTAATGAATCTATCCTAACCAGTCAAGATTCAGCCAAACAGACAGTACATCAAAAGCTCAATGCATTGCCTAGTTTTCCTATCCTTTTCCTAATATTGATCATTA